>JASANS010002446.1:0-121830 GCA_030849605.1 Wallacemonas sp. 195SL | reverse complement strand
AATATCAAAAACACGCTTGCCTTTTGCAAAAAAAAAAAATGAAAATAAAAAGCAAACTAAAATGATCAAACAAATAAAAGACATTCAATGTTGCTCTTCTTATTTACTTTTAACTTTGCCTTCATTTTTTCTTTGCATATTTAGCCCTGATGTGTTGTGGTGCTGCTGTGTTCAGGTACGTCAACGGACGAATCAATGAGAGCCGCTTCGAGATTGTCAACACACCAATGAAAGCAGACGCACACATACACAAACACAAACACAAACAAAAAAAAAAAACAAATATGTCTCTTTCGATCTTGTGGGCAAGTTTTTCGTAAGCTGCGGTCGTTTTTTTTTGTTTTATATCGTTTTCATATATTACTTGTAGCTTTCGATATTCCACATGTTACTGTCACCAAGACAGATGAACCAAACTACGTCTCAAACCCCCTCACACATGCACACACAAGAAAGTATCGCCTCCTTCTTTTCTCACACAAAATGAGGATGCGTTTGCCACGATCGGATGCAAAAAACATACACACACACACCAACAACAACAACTAATGATCCTGCCAAGTATCATCGTCATGGTGCCACAACGGAAGGGGAAAAAAAAAGAGGGGAGGAGGGAGGCGCTACCTGCCTCACAGCGAATAAAAAGAAGAAAAACGCTGCAAAACTGTCGTAATCCACCTCCCGGTATTCCCGTTATTTCTCTTTTTTTTTTCTTGTATTAATGCTGTGAGGCTGTATACTTCCACTGCCTTCTCTCTCCACTTTGTGCACATTTGCTGTTGTGCTGTTGCCATGCCCCCGTCATTCCAAACCATACTCGACGTTCTTGCGTCTCAGCTGATACTTCCACTCACCAAACCTTTTCTGTCCTGATCTTTTCATCTCTCTACGCTGTGCAGCAGCATTAGGAATTATTTACGCTTTAGTTTTCGTTCTAGACATATGCTCACTTATGCATCATTATGATACCTCACACTCGAAATCTCAGCGAGAGGGCGAGAGCCACAAGAGCGTTGAACGTACTTGTGAACACAGCCACACAGAGCAGAGTAAACATACACAGCTACCCGTCCTCGCTAGCAAGACTGGCGGTGCTGACGTGAACGCACCTCAGCTGTTTGTGGTTCTGTACCAGAGCTGCCCACGTCGCGTGTACATCCGCCACGTGGCGCTGCGGTCTTTATGTCTTGTGATTTTCGTCTACGCTTTTCTCGCTTCCTTCATTGGCTGCTTCATCGCTGGCCCCAACCACCTAGTCCTCCCAATGTTCATCGTGACCACGATCATGGATGCTGCCGGCCTTGCTCTCAGTATCGTGTCCCTCGTATACCGCGTCACCCATGAAGAGTCCCGCGTGTGCGATGACATGGAGCGCGCTGGTGCCGCCGGTGACGTGCAGGCTCAGATTGCGAGCGGCAAAGCTCTGGTGGGCCCCACCAATCCCATTCCCTTCGCTGCTACGGCTCCACCCAAGGTGTTCAAGTTCGAGTACGATGAGCAGGACTACTGGTGCGTGCGCCCCTGCCGTGATGACGGCGGGCTGCCATCCGCTGACGGTTGCGCGCGTGCTGCTGACCGTGAGCTGCTCCGGCGTGCTCGCGATGCCCGCATCGGGAAGGCTTACTTTGCCGTGTCGTTGGTGTGCCTCGCGCTCACCATCGCCACCGTGAGTGTAGCTCTTACTGAAATCTCATCGAGGGCTGCTTTATACCACTTGAATTGGTACGCATCCCGAAACCTCGCGCCATCGGGCATTTGGTTGCCACACATGGCGTTGCCGCTCATGAACGGCGCGCAGTTTATAGGCCTTCTGGTCACAGCTCTCGCCGTGACTGTCAGCGTCGCCATCGTAGTACCCATTAGGCCCGCTACTGGCATTGACATTTCTTGCCATATGCGGGGTGTACCCCCTGGTGTTGTGTCGCTCCGCAGGTCTGCTGGAGGCGCTGGCCACCTCGTCGAGGCAGACGCAGCACCGCTGTACCAGGACGCGCTGCCGGGCCCACCGCTGCACGAACTCGAGTCACGCAGCGACACCGAGCAGGGTGGAATCCAGTTGAGGCGTAACCCCACAGCGGCTGCCACGCTTTCACCAACTGGCCAAGGCCGTGCCACGACGCCCCCACAAGCTGATGCCGAGCTGACCCCGAAAGAAGAGAAGCGGAAAGGTGGCGAGAACGTGTGGGCGTGGGGAGGGTTTATGAGAGATGCTACTCCACGCGCACAGCCTTCATGCACCGCCGTGAAGAGCGACCCAGCTGCCGCTGACTGTGCTGGCACGTGTGCGAGTGCAGCACGCGTTCCTCACGGCGCCACGGCACCCCCCGTTGAGGAGGACGCCAGCAGCGATACCACGCACAGCCGCACCGATTCGTCGTCGCGCTTCGAAGGTCACCTATGATGATTGCCCCTAGTGGCAGCTGCTGTGAATCGCATGCGCAGACGGTCAACGCCGTGGCGCCCACTGCTTTCTGGTGTGCTTCATTGCCGCGCTGCTCTTGCTTTGCACCGTGAACAAGGTGGCACCGAGCGATCTTTGCCACATCGCTCTATCGCTCTTGTGTATCTACTTGGCGAGCAGTCATTGACAGCCTTGTGTTTCTTCCTTGACGTTGTTGCTGACGGTGTGGTCAGATCCACGTGTGCTTTTCTTTTCCCTTTATCAACGGGCCGCCGGCTCCGCGTGTTCCTTTCCTCGTTTGTTCTCTCTTTTTTTCTTTTTTTTAGTCTAATGCTTCGGCCCTCGTGGCCCCAACTGTTTTCTCGTTTTTTTTCTCGTTCGATCTTTTCCGTTTTTGTCACTGCTGTGACATACCAAATCCCCCTTTGCGTCTGTTTTACGAATCCTGCGAGACATGTCGTCACCCTCATTCCTTTGCGAGCTGCGCAGGTCCGCGTTGTGTGTGTGTGTGCGAGGTAGTTTGCTCCCATGGCGACGACGCTGCGCCACACGCGTGCTGTTGTGCGCGCCTCCGCCACGCCTCCACCTGCTCTATCGCCTGTGCCTTCTTCCAATGTGTCTCGCTCTCTCCGACCCTCGCCTCTCGCGTGCATGTCTTGTGTGTGCAGCATTACCCGTGTGCTTCCCACAGCCCGCTGCTACTCCTCTCTTTCTACTTTGCTGCCTCGCTGTTCATCGACCAATATGGGCGGTGCTGACGCGAACGCACCTCAGCTGTTTGTGGTTCTTTACCAGAGCTGCCCACGTCGCGTGTACATCCGCCACGTGGCGCTGCGTTTTCTCTGCGCTCTGTTTGCTGTGTTCTGCGTTGTTGTCGCCATTGTTGCGTCCCTGGGTGCAGTATCGACTTTATGCCGGGCTCTTTGCATTGTAGCTGCGGTGGCGGACGCACTGTGTGTGGGGCTAGCGATCCTGGCCGCCGTGCTTCGCATCCGAGATGAGCAATGCCGTTTTTCCGATGACGTATCACGGGCAGGACCAGCCGGTGACGTTCAACGTACGCTGACGGAGAACAAGCGCAAGAGGATACGATATCAGGGAATGGATGCTAACACGTCTGTCTCCTGCTCTCCACTGTTTGCGCTTGATTACGATTCGCGTTCGTACTGGTGCGTGGTGCCAGATGGTGGTGTGCCTAGCTTCGAGGCGTGCCAGGCAGCAAGGAACCGCGAAGTGGCATACAACAAACGAGACCGCATCTTGGGTCACGTCTTCACGTACATGTGCGGGTTTAGTCTGGTGATGCACTTTATATCTGCCGTTTTTACTCTTTTATCCCCAGCTGACTCTGCAAATCCGGTTATCAACGTGAACATGAGGAGCGTCGTGGGACCGCTCCTTTTTGGAGGTGCAGCAGCACTTATCGTCGTGGTCTTGCTCGCTCCCTTTCATGGCGGTGCAGGCATGCTTTGGTTTTTGTCGAACCCGTCGTTACCAACCGGCGTGCTCGAGATGGAGTACCCCGTGGACCCTCCTGTGCGGGTGCGGCCAGCTGTGTACGCAGAGGCCTTACCTGGTCCCCCCCTCGAGGAGCTGACAGGTCAAGCTCATCTCATCGCGGCGGTGAGCCCGCGCGGGTACTCACCTCATGAGGATATTTTAACGACACACAATGTGCAGAACACAGAGTCGATCACAGGCGAAGAGAGACCGAAACCGAAGGAAAAGGAGAAGACGGCGACGGAGGGGATCTGGGTGCTGGGCGGCTTTTTGGGTTCCAATACGGACGCGGCCGTCACCCGCTCTGAAGGCGATCACGTCAACTCTGATGCGCAACCCGCTAAGCGCCGTGCTGCCTCAATCAGGGAGGCCACAGCGCCCCTGCACGCAGACTCCGAGTCTGGCTCCGATGACGGCTCCTCAACAGGAGGCTCTCATTCACCCTACTTTTTAGGCCACCTGTAACCGCCACCCCCTTTTTTTGTGTGTCTCATCTTGTCTTTTTTTTACTTCCTTCCCGGCGAAGGTGTTGTTTTTCCCGAGATGCGACGGAGGTGCGTCAAAGACTCCACGCAGTTTTTCACTCTTTCTGTTGTTTATATATGCATGTATGTGTGCCTCGGGGCACAGTGCACCCATCAAGAGGAAAGATATATATATATATATATATAAAGAGATATATATTACATTCGAATGTAACCACTTTTTTTTTTTTTTTTTAATCGCAGACTTTTGCACGGGACCAGTTGCTGTGTTTGTGCTCTCGACTTTGTTTACTTCGTTTTGTGTTGGCTTGCCGATTGGAGCAATGCACCGGCTCATTTTTTTTCTGTCATTCCCCCCCCCCATCATCCTTTTTTTCCCTCCTTTGTTTGATGCTTATAACCGAGATGAAACAGCTTGGTACTGTACCGCCTACTAAGGTTCCCTATCCAGCGATGCATTCAACTGTTCCTCTCGGCTTTTTTTTTCACAAGTGTTTCGAGATCGCGTCTTCTCTCTCTCTCTCTCTCTCTTTTTCTTTCTTTGCACTGTAAACAAAAACCACCAAAACCACAATCAAAGCATCCCACTGCGTACTGCATACTACCTTTACCTCACGCTCATCAAATTTCCGAGGTCAAACGATACCTATTGTGTAGCTGCATCAGCACTGATCGTATATATTTTTTTGTTACCTTGCATTTTATTTGCAGGTGAGCATGGTATACAAGAAGACAAGGGTGCGTGTACAGAGAAGGCAGAGCAATGCTGTGAGACGTGTCTCCGGGCAATCCTTTCATTTGCATTCTTCGCTTCTTGAATTGCCCTGCTGCTATATTCACTGTGGTCCTGCCGTAACAGAACATGGACCTCTGCCGGGCGTTTCCGCCGTCTCTGCCACTTCTTTGCCATCGTTTCCTTTTCCCTCTCCTTTTTCTTTTCCTTTTTATCGTCTTTGACTCCACTGCCTGATTCCCACTACTGAAAGACGAAGAACCGCCGTTTCCTTCTTGTCTAGGCGACCCATCGTTTTTGAGTCAGAGTACTCTCTCTTTCCTGTTCTCCGGCCGCGTTGACAGCGACGGAAAAACGCGCTGGTGCCCTCTCTCTTTCTCTCTTTCTCTCTTCCCTTTTCCCAGCTTCTGACGCGGCACAATGTCTCTCATCAGCGATGACGCGCCGAGCTCAGCGTGGCCAACGTCTGACAGCGAGAGTATACAGTCGGCTAGCGTACGCTCCACAGCGCCGTCCTACCTGCCA
This sequence comes from Wallacemonas sp. 195SL, assembly GCA_030849605.1. Lineage (NCBI taxonomy): Eukaryota > Euglenozoa > Kinetoplastea > Trypanosomatida > Trypanosomatidae > Wallacemonas > Wallacemonas sp. 195SL. The sequence continues at coordinate 116,186 of JASANS010002446.1, read as the reverse complement.
ACACCCACGCCTGCGACATCGCGCTTCTACTCATTCCGCACAGCCATCGCACACAGCAGTGGCAGCGAGCCTAACACCGCCTCGTCTCCGGCGTTGTGGTCAGCGTCATGCGTTCGTTCGCGGGGTGTCTTAGCGGGTGCTGTGGGTGACATGGATGCAGGCGTCGATGGCGGTCGACAGGACGAGAGACGCGTACGTGAAGGGGTTGCCATTCTCGAGCGGCACCCCGACTTGATGTGCTTCTTCTTTGACCATGTCACAGGCTGCCCTCCTCGAGGGCCTTTTCGGTATTATGCCGCTTTGACATTTGTGCAGCGCGCGCGTCTTCGCTACGGCCTCGACAGCCCACCGACGACGTTCGCCGGTCATGTTGGTGACGATGGGAACGACACCAGAGCAGATCAGAAGGAGCCAGCCGACACACCAACTGCGGCGTCGCTCGTGGGCTACTGCGTTTCGGCTGAGCCCTTGCGTGAGGCCCTCACTGTCACCAACGTGCTGGCTCTGATGGAGGTGTGCTTCGATACGCGCCATCTGAAAGGGTGGGAGCTGCTCTACGTCCCTGCAGAGGTGCGCAGCACGGATGTGGAGGCTCTTCTCGAGCAGAAGCGCCAGGACAGGCTGTCCGCACACAAATGAGGACTGTGCTGCTGTGTTAAACAAACAACAACCACAACACCCCCCCTTTTTTGTTGTTGATACAAGGATAAATGTTCAACACCGCACACCTCTCTCCGCTCTTTGCGCGTTCCGAGGTGCGGGACCACCGTTGCGTCTGCTATGAACTGAAGGGATGCGTGTGATGCGATGGAACCAACGACACGTTTATTTTTAATAATTATACCGTGTCGTTGTACTTCTCGGACTTCCTGACCCGTGCCCTTTCTCACATTGTCACGCGACGCAAAGCAGATTTGGCAAATTCAACGAACAAACAAACCACAACAAGTGAAAATCGTCGCATGTACACACGACATCATCTCACCTCACACTGTTGTCCACCTCTCTCCTCTTAATCTCACCTCTTCTTCGTCCTTGCCTTGGACCGCATTCACTGTTCATTTTGTCTTTTTAAAACCCCCTAATCCACCACGCTGGCATCGTGCTTTCGAGAAAAAATACACACGCCCTCCCCTCCCCCCCTCCCCCCCCCTCCCACACACACAAACTAAACATCAATGGCATCACACGTGGAAGGTCGCCTGCTGCGCCGCTCTATCCCTTTTGTGGAGAGCTGGCTATCGGAGCTGACACCAGCCGCCGCTACCACGGCGACGACGGCGTCCGCATCAGCCTCCACCGCCCCCGGCAAGAAGGGCGGCAAGGGCAAGCCCGCGTCACCAGCTGGCGGTGCCAGCGCGGTGGAGGCAACGGCGATGTCTCGCTGCTGCTTCGCTGTCGGGAAGGTGGTCGAGGTGAGCCGGCACCCGGAAAGTGAGAAGCTGTACATTGAGAAGATTGACATGGGGGAGGAGCTGAACGCCCTCACCGCCGGTGCCCCACGCGTCATTCTGAGCGGCCTGCAAGAGTTTGTGACAGAGGAGGCGTTTCTGAACCGCATGGTGCTCGTCATCGCCAACCTGGAGCCGCGTAAGATCGCCGGCATTCCATCGAATGGCATGGTGCTCTGTGCATCCACCGGCGAGGACCCACACAACGCGCAGTCGGCCGGCCAAGGGGAGCGCAAGGTTGTTCTTCTTGACATCCCCGAGGGCACGTCTGTGGGCGAGCGCGTGGTGTTTGAAGGCCACAATATGCCGTACGAGCCTGTGCTCAAGAAGAAGTTGGCGAAGAACTTTGAAGAGGTCATTGCTGACATTCACACGAACGCTGCGGGCGAGGTGTGCTGGAAGGACCAGGTCTTCAAGACCAGTGCTGGCGTCATCAAGGCCTCTCTCGCCAACGCGCGCATCTCGTGATGAACCGCTTTTCTTTCTTTCGCCACCTTTTTCTTCTTCTTTCTCTTCTGATTCTCCCCAGGGCTTGTTCCATTGTTGATTGTTGTACCTTGCCTTGGCTTTGTGTCCATGATGCTGAATGTGGAGGAACTGGCAGCCCATACACGGCCTTGTAATGCACTATTGCAACAGCAACAACACGCTATAAAGGAAAAGAAAGAAAGAACAAAAAGCAAGATACATGACAAAAAAAAATCCGTTGTTGAATCTTTAATTTAAGAAGACCCTCCACAAGATGGGTTATGCAACTCAAACACGCAAACATGCAAACACACACACACACACACCCTTTATGTGAGGATAAACAAAGAAGGACGCAGCGAGTGCATACAAGTTGAGGCGTCGGCACCTGCACAGCACCCCCGGGGCCTCAGCAAACCAGAACGGTGGGCTGTCTTTCTGTTTCTGTCTGAGGACTCCACTTATTCCGTTTTTTCCCCCTCCAACTGCGTCGCACCTAAACGGTCACTCAAGGCCCAACATGACGCCCCATCAATTCGCACAGGCCGACGCATGACGTCATAGGGCTGACTGCACATCGCCTCGCCAGCTCCCGCCTCCACCGCGTACCGGCCTGTGCGATTTCCATCATCGATTCAATGTCCCCATCTCTCTCTCTCTCTCTTTCTTTCCGCTGCTGCTGCTGTTTTTTTTTTCCCTTTTTTCTTGCGGGGGCCGGCGGCGTGCTTGGGCGCCAGGGCACCTCCGGTCTGGGGCAGGGCAGGGGCAGGTGCTGGCGCCCCACGCACCCCTGCCCCGCCAAAGAGCGACGCGTAGGAGAAGAGAGAGAGAGAGGAAGAGAAGGGGCGATGACCAATGTGGCGGGCAATGTGGGTTGCTTCTTTCCATCTCCGCCCTCGCGCTGCGACCCGACATGGCTGAGAGGGAGCTGGTCATGTGTGGTGTGCGAGGGTGAGCGAGCCTCCGTCTCCAATGGCGCAACGGCGGCGAACCAGCGTGTTTTTGCTATCCAGCGGGTGGGAGGCCGACACGCACATCTATTCAAAACTCTTCTCATTTTTTTTTTGTGTTGCCAAGGGCAGGCACCCAGGCAGTACAACGGAATGAAGAAACTACAACGGATACACGCGCATAAGAGTGTGTGTAAAACAAGCGTAGTCATGCTCGACCGGGGGGAGGGGCTGAGCCGAAGGAATGCTCGGAAGCAACAGGCACCGAAGAGAGAGAGAGTGGGTATCGCAGCTTTTTTTTTTTGTCGTTCTCTTGCAATCTCTTTTTGTTCCCGCGTCGCAAGACGCAGCGGTGCACACATTTCAGACGAAAAGTAAAAATAAAATAAAATAAAGCAATTGGTCACGCGCAATAGTTGTGTGTATGTGTGTGTGTGTGTGTGTGCCTGTAAGCGGGGTGTTCATGAAGATCAGCCAGGACGTGTCCATGTGGTTTGCTTAGTGGTGTGGTTGAGGTAGTACGTGCGTCCTGTCGTCGGATCGGTCCGGGCCTCCCACGGGTACGCCACCTCACCGTTTCCGCTTCGCTGGCTGCTCGTGACGCTTGCCGGCGGTGTCTGCGCCTTCACTGCCGCATTGCTCGGCCGAGTCCACGAGGTCTGTCGCGTTGCGTGGTTGACGTAGAAGGTGCGGCCGCTCTGCGGGTCCACCTTGGCCTCCCATCTATCCTCCAATGCACTTGCCGTGTCCGCCTTCGCCGTCGCCGCGGCACCGGCGGAGGGCTTCGTCCACGACGTTTCGCGGGTGCGATGATTGACGTAGTAGGTGCGGCCATTCCGCGCGTCCACACGCGCCTCCCAGTCGTCTGCGTTGGACGTCGTGGAGGCGGCGGGCGTAGACACTGAATTGAATGGTGTGGGGGCGGCGCCGGCGGGCTGCTGCGGGGCGTCCCATGTCGTCTCGCGCGTAGCGTGGTTGACGTAGTAGGTGCGACCGCTGCGAGGGTCAACTTTTTCTTCCCATCCCTCCGGCAGACCGTGTGCCGAGGCGGCGGCAGCCCCAGGCTTGGTGGTGCTCGGGGCCGGCGTGGCGGCGCTGGCGACCGTTGTGGAGGCGCGGCTCGCTGTCGAAGGCTTCACGGACGAGGCCGGGGTGCTGTGCAGCGGGGTGGTGGCGGCTTGGGGCTGCTGCGTTGGAGGCTGCCAGGTGGTTTCGCGAGTGTTGTGATTGACGTAGTACTTCCGTCCGGTTTCTTCGTGCACACGCTCTTCCCAGCCAGGCGGAAGTGCTTCGGTGGCGCCGGCCGCGGCGAGCGCCTGGTCTTCACGCTCCTGGCGCTTCGCCACCCACCACGCCTCCGCCGCGCTCTGCACCTCATCGCGGTAGGCGCGACCAAGCGGGTGCTCCCAGGTACTGCGCGTGACGCCTTTCGAGTCGGTGTAGGCGTAGTAGTGGCGATGGTGCGCTGGCGCAAACAGCAACGCCCACCCATCTGGCACCTGGGTGGTGACGCCATCAGGCGTGAGCGCGAGCACGGAGGCCGGCAGCTGGGGAACAATGGAGTCTGCGGGCAAGGGTGGCGGAGCTGCGTCGGGCACGGTGGCAACCCGTACCACAGCCGCCGGCGACGACTCGAGCGAGACCTGCGTACGCACGCTGAAGAGCATGCGGGACTCGGGAAATTCGCTGCCGGTCACACCCGATGGCTCGTGGTGCACGCCGACTGTGGGGCTCTTGTCGTGATGGTGGTCATCGTCCTCTTCAACGACGACATCCTTGCTGTGCTGACTTGCGCCGTTCATCTGCAGGTCCTCGAAGGGGTTGGGACAGTTTTCGATCGGTGGCGGGGGCTGGAAGAAGGCTTGTTCCTCTTTGCGGCGGCGTGTACTCTCCATGATCGTCGCCGTCAACGCTCGTGGGGCGGTCTTACTCTGTGCTTGCGAGCCATCGAGCAGTGCCATCTGCAAGCGCCTGAGCTCTGACACGACCGAGATGGGCAGGTCCTTGCCCTCCTGCTGCAGAACAGCCAGGGCGGAGGCAGCGGCTTCGGTGTTCTGCACATAGGCCACGCCTTCCGACTTGGCCATAGTCGCGACCCCGCCGCCGAAGCTGGGGCTGATGTAGCCAAGCAGCTCCTCCGCGACGTCATCGCCGCTGTACACCACAAACATTACATCGCAGCCCTTACCCGTGACGAGATCCAGCGCGGGGGCGGTGTAGGCATTGGGAGCGACGAGACAGAACGCGGGGGGCTCTGCCGATGGCATTAGACCCAAAGACACGATCTTGGTACACAAGGCGCCATCAACAGGCGACCCAACGCGGCCACGAATGCTCTCCAGCGTGACCACCTGGAAACGCAGACGTCGAAGCGTGGAGACGATGCACTGACGCTGGTTCTCCGGCAAAGAGTTCAGCAATGCGGAGGAAAAGAAGACAACGCGAACTTGAATCTGCGCCGCGTATGACGGTGGCGCCGCCGCCGCCGCCCCAGTTCCACCGTGCGGGTGAAGGAGCTGTTGCTCTACCGAGTGCTGCAGCGCCTCCACGGCAGCTCTCACCACATCGTCTGAGGTGGGCTTGAAGCCGCTCAAAAGATAGTCGCCATCGATAAGGAGGTAGATCATGACGTACGCAGAGCAACAAAGGAAAGTAACAAAAAACAAAAAAAGTTAAAAGACTGTTTGTGTGCACGTATGGTAGACAGATAACTGGAGAACCTGTTAGCGAGAGAGAGAAAGCCAGGAGAGAGGTCAAAAGCTATGTATGATCAATCCCCAAGTGAGTGTTGTTGATGTACGTACTGGCTTAAATCGTGACGCGAGTATGAGAGACGAGAGAGTTGTCGGAGAAGGAAAGCGAAGTATACAATAGGAGGAGAGAGAGAGGGCGATGCAAAACACAAGGGAGAGGGAGACGGGCAGTGCGAGGAAGATGGGAGCCACGAGGCTATCGAGGATTCGCCATCACATCATTCTCACATGCATTCACTGTAAAAAAAAAAAAAAAAACCCTGGCACGGAGTCCCCAAAGGTGAATGACATGATGATCTTTGGCGTCTTCTGCATTTTGACTACTTGACACGTGTTCTGTTGAGCAAAAATAAAAACGAAACAAAAAGAATAGCAGATGTAGCTGAGAAAAGGAAAAAAAAAGAGAAAAATGCACGCGAGAAATGTGCGTGCGTATCAAAGGCCAGGCACCGTCTGGCGAATGCAGACAATAACGTTGTGGCTGGCGAACGCGAGTTGAGCCAGCTCCAGCGCAGTGACGCGATTGGGTTCCAGCGTGTCGCTCTCTTCTCTCTCAGCCGTCTGTGCGGCGCCATCTCGCAGCACATCGCGCAGCTCCTCAACGTCAACAATTGCAAAACGAATATCTGCTCGCAAACGGCGCAGATCGGCATGATGAGCGTCTGGCTGGCCTAGCCCGGAGCCAGGCCCCCGCACAAGAAGCTGCGCGAGGAGTGGTGTGTCCAACACGCCACAGGACTCATTCCCACCCTCACCACAAGGTGGCGTCCGCTCAGTGCTGAGTCGCCAAAACTCCAGCAGATGCGCCAGAGAGCGGCACAACAAACGCAGCATCGTGCACGCAGAGAAAGGTGGTGCCCCCCAGCACCGAGGGAGACGCATATCTGCAACACTGTGCGTCGTCGTGTTCTGCTCGATGCGGTCGGTGGCGGCAAGCGAGGTGTTGACCAGCAGCGGAGGCAACAGCTCCGCGATCCAGCGCACCCATCGCCGCATCGGCACGAGCAGCTGACACAATCCCCACGCCGTCAGAGAGCCAAACACGAGCGCATGCGCTACTGGCAGGCCCTCCGCGTCCATCACGCGCGCCTCAACAAGTGCCTCCACCTCCGACAGCTTGCGCAGCGCCAACACCTCCGCGTCAGACTTGGCAGAAGCGGAAGATGGGCACTGTGGCTTTTGGGGGCACGTCGCGAGTTCAGTGTTTGTGCTCTGACGAAGCTGGTGCTGCAGGTGGAGAAGTTCCTGCAGAGAGTGATACTGCAGGGTGTCGCGTGGGTGGTGGTTCCAGTGGTGGAGAAGCTGTGCCAGTGCACTGCCGAGATCTTGCAAAGCACTGCGCTGTGCATCCAGCGTTTGACGTTGGGAGAGCTCGAGATGAAGTAATTCGATGAGCGTGTTGTGAAGAGCAGATGCACGCGTTACTCCCACATCAGTGGTGGTGTCGGTCATCGCGAATCAGAACGCGAAACAACAACCACAAGAAGGAAAATGATGCACGAGTGAAATCTAGGCACTGAACACAACTCTCCGAGATAGAGAAAGAGAGAAAAAAAAAAGAAACAATATGAACGGAGAAAGGCTTGAGAGGGAGTCAGAGGAGGTATTGATATGCAAATGTAGTGACGGAGAGTGTCTTTCGTGCAATGTAATCATCACACGTGAAAGGAGAAAACACAACTTGAGAGAGAGAGAGAGAGAACTCGATGCGGCTGCTTTTTCGTTCTCTTTCGCCGCACGTGACAACGCAGAAAGCTGCAGTACACATGCGTCACTGCAGATACACAAAGAAAATGCGTGCGTGTGTGTGCGTGCGTGCGTGTTGCGAGGCACACCACGTCTGTGTGCACACGGCATCATCTCTCTTAGTCGTGCAAGCATTCCCTCGCTTACTGATATCGAATGCTAGGTGGTGGTTTTTTTTTTTTGATATCGAAAAAGTGAAAACAAGGAAAATAAAACGAATACGTTGAACACAACGCATCGTTCTGCCTAAAGCGACCCCTTTGTTTGAACAAGACTATCGCACCTAGCCACACCAAAGTCGCACCGCGCTCTTCGACGTGCGGCTCCGTATCTGTGTCCAGTGCCCTTTACCTTCTTTTTCCACGTCATCTCTTTCTCTCCTCTCCTCTTCCTCTTCTTCATGAACAGGATTGATGACCTGCCACAGAATAAGAGGCGAGGAGGAGGAGGAGAGAGGAAGACAACATGAACACACAAAAAGAAAAGGAAGGATGGGCGGAGCAACTCCCCCACCCCACAGTAGTGCAACCGCTTTAGAAGTTGAGCTTCGTGCGGCGCCAGTGGCGGCGCTTCTCGTTCCACTTGATGCGGTTACCAGTGCGCATGCGGATCCAGTAGGGGACCGGCTTGTTCTGGTTCATCTTCTTCGCATACTTCTTCTTCACGGCGAGAGGCTTGAAGCGACCCATGTTGCCTGAATTCTCAAGAGAAGAGAAAAGAGGGGATGTGAAAGAAAGAAAAAAAAGAACGAAAAGAACTATACTTTTCGGGGGTGATTAAGCTGCACACGTATATTAAACGAAGAGGAGGAGGCGATTGGAGAGAGAAAAAAACAATACAAAGACGGGAGAGAAGCACATCGCGTAGCCAAGTACAAGGAAGGAATGCGCGTGAAAGAGAGGAAGATAGAGAGAGTGTGAGTGTATTCATCGCATGTAAAGGAAGAGGTGAAACCAACATCATGTATGTATCCCCGCGCGAGTGTTGTGTGTGTGTGCGAGAGAGAGAGAGAGAGAGAGAGCCATGAAAGCGGTTACAGTCACACAAGCACTGCGATTGGGAGATGATGAAGGGACACGGGCAAACATAGCGGTGCATCCGCAACAGCACCATGATGGAGATGAACATTCCTGTCGTCGGCGTGCCCCTCGATGCGTCACAAGAAAGGATACGTGAGAGGGCCCTGCGTTTGTGAACACCACGCGTATGCAGCCAGCGCGCCGACATCATCTTCTTGCAGTTTTTTGTTTTGTAAAATTGGCAGAGTATTCGGTGACTTGGCAAGTAAAGAGAGTACGAGACCGTCTTCATGGACACGAAAACACCCAGCAAATCAAGAGAACATGACCGCTTGAACACATAAAAGAAAAAACAAACACCACGACAACACCACGTAACACAGCCGGCTAACATAAGGCGTATACCAAGGAGCAGACGACTGTCGCAGCAACGGTCCAAAAATACAACGACACACAAAACCAAGAAAGAAAAACAAAACAAAACAAAAACAGAAGCCCACATCGGAAAAAACGACAACAGTAGAAATGCCAAAAAGGAAGGGCTCAACGAACAAGAAGATAAACAGAAAAATGAGAGAGAAATGAAATCAACAGCACACCGCGTAGCCTACTGCGCGTCGTGAGCCCCGTGGAATCCTCCCTCTTCTCCGCTCTTCTCCGCTCTTTCCGTCCTCCCTCCTTTCCTTTCGTTTTGTTTTCCGCAGTGTTATTGAATTTGGTAGTTCTCAGCCACAAAACGCGTCTCCTGACTGAACCGCGCGGGCAGACCCGTGTCAGTCGCAGTCACCTCCTTCACCACGACGGCACCCATCGTCGTGGTGGCGACGAATGCGACTTGAACCGGGAAGAAGGCAGCTTCCACGTTGTCATCAGCGAGCGTGATTTCGATATTACCATTGTTGTGTGTCTGCGCATTGACCACCGGGATAGCCCAGATCACGTAACCGTTTTGCACCACAGTTGTGCCGACCGAGGCGGTGAGTTGATCCGCGGTGGCGCCATTGAGAGGAATTGCCACTTGAACATTGACCAGAGGCGGCGCTTGTGGGCTTGTGACTTCGTACTCAATCGTGATGCTGCCTGTTTCTGGCCAACACGAGAACGTGATGGGAGGCTCTATTTCGTCGGCGTGGTGGTGATCCATGCGCCAGCGCAGAATCGTGACGGGCTGCTGCAGAGGGAAGGGACTGCCCTCAGCCATCGTGAGCACGTGATCGCTGGCGAAGAGGGCCTTGTTAATCTTGGTGTGCGCCTTGAAGGCGAAGCTCGAGCTCACCGGCGCGAGGTGCAGCTTCACGCGTCGCAACTGAGGGTCGTTGACGAGAAGAGTCAGCTCCCCCTTAATGTCCTGCGCCGTGGCTTCACCATCGCGTGTAAGTAAAGCTGAGTACTTCTCTTCCACGACAACGTGAATGGCCTCTTGCGCGGTCGCAGAAGAGGGCCCTGCAGCAACGGCTGCGGCAGTCTGCGCACCTGGAGCGGTCGACTGATTTCCCGCCGCCCCCGCCGCTGCACCCCCTTGAGGCTGTGCGGGCAGGCCCATCTCTCTCTGCACCTTGCTCGTCAAGTCAGCCTTGCGAGCCTGGCCGAGACTCATCCCACTGCGCGGTGCCTCGGGTGACGCATAGGAAGCCACGGCGGAGGTCGGCTGCGGCTGCGGCTGCGAGGCCATCGACCCCATCCCGCCCATCCCGCCGCCGTACATGCCTCTGCCAGGGGCGTCGTAGCTGGCACCAGGGAGGTCATCGGAGCCGATACCGCCGTAGGAACCGCCGCCTCCACCAAGCATGCCAGCGCGGCGTCGCTCTTGCATCTCCTTCGCCCTCTCCGCGGTGATGCGCTTGGCGTTGGCGAGCTGCTGCTTTTTGGCTTCTATTGCCATGCGCTCCTCGTGCGAGTCCATCTCAAGGTACACATGCACCCGCTCAATAGTCTGCGCCTCACGCTTGCCTACCACAACGACCTCATCGAAGGCGAAGAAGAGCTCAAAGGCGTGGGACTCGACGCTACTATCTGTCACACCGCTCGGCAGGTACTCGTGCACGAGGCGGCCTAGGAGGTGCAATGTCTCCAAGTCTTCGACGATGTTGCTGTCGTTTGCTGTCACGAGCACCAAGAAGAGATCCTCTAGCGGCTCGAAGACGTAGCGAACGGAGCCGGCATCGATGAACGTGGCCTGTTTGTTCGTGGAGGCCTCGAGGAGGCGGGGGAACGCGGAGAGAAAACCCTCTGCACGCACGCGCGAGATGTCCAAGAATTGGCGCGCCATAAGGAGGCGGCCTTCACGGTTTACGATACCAGCAGAGATGACGGACATTCTTGTTTTTTTTTTGTGTGTTCACTATTTCCTCTTATCGTATTCTTTCTTTGGTTTGTAATTGCAAATCACGCACCGTTGTCTGGCACACTATTCTACACAAACAGCCACGCAAAGGAAAGAAAGAAAAAGAAAGAGAAATTTATGGAGAGAAAACGATGAAATATGAGGAGACGAGTACGATGTGTGTGTGTGTGAGAGAGAGAAGGCGAAAGAAACACCTGCCACCAATAACTCTCTCTCCCTTCTAGTGATTATCTGCTGAAGACACGCCGGTGCGGACAGAGGGAGGCAGATGTGGGTGTATGATGGCGGGAAGGCGTGCGATGGATGACGTACCAGCTCATCACGGCACCGCTTTCTTTTGTATTGCATACGGTGTTGGCGACTGCTAGATGGGGAGTTCACACTTCATGCATTGGAAGCAAACAAAAGAAAAAAAAGAAAAGAAAGAAGGAGCAAAATGAAAGCAAAACACACAGGTACCAACAATTACCATTTTGCGAAAAAACAACAGCAACAACAACACTCATTTCATTACTTTTTTTTTTGAGTGTGTGTTTTCTCCTCCTCACGTTCTCTCTTTATAGCTCGTCCAGCTGCTCATCTGTCTTATGGATGGATTGTGGCGGACCGGCTGGTGACGAAGGCAGATCGGTCTCCTCCCCCACAGCGCGCACACTTTCTGTCTCACACTGCAGCCCACTCGCTGTGTTGGCGGCGGGTGCCCTGTACGTTGCCGTGTGCGACGTCGACGCCACGGAGGACTCGGAGGCGCTCCGCGCTGCCGGTGAAGGCGGGGCGCCACCGTCTTGAACTTCCACCGCATCGGCTTCAAACCAGGTCATGCCGCGATCCCAGTACCGCTCCACAACAAACTCTGTCTCCATCATCGCACTCACCTCCTTGTCGACATCGATGACTGCAAGCCGCTGGTGCTTGGGCTGGTACAGGTGCCTGAGGCCCGGCTTGCGAGGGAGGAGGTGCCCAATGAAGGGGTTGGTGCTGCGGCCACTGATAGACGGCAGCACGCGCAGATTCTCGTACTCATCCATGACATCGTCCTCCAGGAGCATTTGTGCGCGCTGACGACGCTGACGACGACGACGACGCGATTGAGCTTTCTGATTTGCGTCAGAGGTCTCATTGTCCCTGTCTGGCGCAGAGGCGTGCTCGCTCATGACTGGCGTGCCTGGAGACATGCTGACATCGCTGAAGGTGCGCAGGCTGCTATCGTCACTCCAACCCCCGTCGTCCTCGCTCTGCCGATCACCGCCCACGTCCTGCGTCGTCGCGTCATCGGCTTCACGGGGTACCACGGCTGGGCTCGCTGCGGTAGGCGATGAAGCGCGTGACGAAAAGGGCCCTTCACGCGGGTCTGCTGCGGCTGCGGAGGCGGGTGAGGTGTAGACTTCACCGGGGAAGAAGCGGCGGGCGTTGCCGAGTGTCGTGATCCATGTCCTTGTCTGCACATAGATGTACACGGCCAGCACCAAAGACGCCCCCAGTGTAGCCGAACACAGCATCATGCCTCCAGTGTGCTTTTTGAGGCTCATCACAAAAAGCCCACACATTTCGGCGAAACACAGTAGCGTGATCACAGCCCGCATCACCTGCGCAGAGACGCCAAAGTCGGTGCAATCATGTGGAGCCGCAAACGAGGGCCGGTACCGGTCGTACAACTTGGCGCGCTGTGTCAAATAGCGCACGACGAAGAAGAGCGCGACGAAGGGGACGAGAAGGGGTGCCGTCATGTGAAACAGCACACCAATGGACAAAATCATAATGTCAAAACTGTAAAGACGAGGGTACTGGAACTCGGTCGGGCGAAAGATGGCGTCGTAGCGACGCTGCACACGCGCACGGTTGCGGAAAAATATGGCCTGCAGCAGCGCAATGGGATCCACCAAGTCCAGCCACGTGGAGAGCGCGGTGGAGGTGATGACCTTTGCGTACCAGTAGCCCGATTGCGGGGTCACGCAGGACACGAGGAGATCCACAATCTGGTCTGTTCCCATATTCTCAATCAAGTTGGGAATCTCCGCCAAACTGCCCTGCAGCGCGGCCTGAAACACGACGGCGGTCAGCACCATGAACACGTACTGCAGGTACAGGTGACCGCCATCGCACTCAGACTTGTTCACCGCGCCCATCGCAATGACAATAAAGCGGATGAGAAAAGGCAGCAGAACGTTGAAGAGCGCGAGCACAATGACCGGCAAGTATGCCACCGCGAGAGATCGCAGCGATGCTGGCACGTCGTTGTACAACCACGACCGAAACGCGGGCCCCAGCACGAGCGCAATGTTATCTAGCGAGCCGACGAAACCAACCGGGATAGACCATGTTAAGAGGAGGAGCACGTACAGCCCCAACAAGAGAATGAAGCGAAGTGCCAAGATGAACTTGTCCACGTTGAGGTTCGATTCGATGATGTGACCGGGCGGGCCGGCGATGAGCGCACTCGCACGCGACGACACTCCGCCGTAGCGGGCTTCGAAAATGTTCACGAACTCGAAGGCACTGCGACTGTTCGTGAATTCAACAAAAACAGCACCGGTTGCGGGTTGCTTCGGCACCTCCTCGAGCAACGCATTGAGGCGCTCGCCCTCTTTCCGGAACACGCCCTCACGGTACGGAACAGCGGAGACTTTGTGGCAGCAGTTCACATATTGGTACAGAACGGGACCCCCAAAGGCACTCTCTCCGCCTCTGCCGTGGGTCCCGTCGTGCGCGGTGGAGGAGATGATCACGAACGCAGGCTCCGCCGCTACCTCTTCCGTCACACGGCTACTCGGAATGCGGGGGAACGCCACCTCCGCGCTCGATCGGTATGACGCTGCGAGAGACCGTTCACGTTCGTGATAGCGCTTGCGTCGAGTGAGTGCATTTTGCTGAGCAATGGCCTCCTGCAGATTCGCGATCGCCCCTTCCGCAGCGTTGATGGCGGTGTACATCCCTTCAGGCGATTTGCGAGTGAAGAGGATCGCCTTGACGCGGCCGGGCTTGGCAAAGACGAGCTGCTCAACTGTCGTCTGGTAAACGTGCACACGGGCAATGGAGAAGAGACAACTCATGCCAGGACAGTACAGACGCCGATAGACGGTTTCCTGCAGTGCTTCGGAGACGCTGCGTGTTTTGGGCTTCGCGCGGACGGCAAGTGGAGAGGCGTGCTGCACGTCTGAAGCGGTGGTGGTGGTGGATGGAAAGTAGGCTTCTGGGGACAGATAGAGAGCCTCGAACTGCCGACGTGCGCGCTTCTTTTGCTCTCCCAGACCACACACGCACGCCACGCGGTAGCCCATCGCCGCACTCATTTGCATCTTCATCACTTTGGTGATGTACACATCCGCGGTTTGGACAAAGTAGAGCGTAATGACGATAAAGGACGCGACGAATCCCATGTTGAGCAGCCCCACCCACCACCACAAGCCACTCCGTGGACGGATGTTCTTGACGGTGAGATCGTAGAGACCGGGAAGCGGGACCGCCGTGCAGCCAATGTCAGAGCCAAGGAAGGTGCAGTACGGCTGGAGTCGCAAGCATCCCGTCTCGTTGGCGCCTTGCTTGCCGCATCGGTGGGGGTCGTTGCGGAGGAGCATCCATTCAAAGGCATCATCGCTGCTCGCGATCCAGCAAATCCAGCTCACAAAGCCGCACCCAACAAGGAGAAACGTGATGAAGTACTTGAGCGTAAACACGTAGAGCGCGACCTGGGGGTCGAGAGGGGTGCGCGGCAGAGCGTCTGCAAGTGCCGCGGTGGCATCTGTCGTCACCGCTGGCACAGTCCCGTAGTTGACCCTGGTGGCGCTGCCCTGTGCCACACGCGCCTCACCGCGGAGCCTTGCTTCTTCCCAGTGCCCCTTTTCTGCGTCGTTGCGGCTTCGACTTAACGGCGTCCGTTCATCCCCAAGCGCACCACCACCACCACTGCCACTGCCACCAACGAGAGGCGCCAACTTCCGCTGACGAGGCGTGGTGACGCCTGAGCTTTGGCTAAGCGGGGCAAACACGTGGCTACCTGCCACCTGCCGGTAGTCGATAGAGCCGGGCGAGAGCATCTCTCCCGCTCCGTCGGAGATGCCCGCGTCCTGGCTGTGTGTCCCATCGGGTGTGCCGGCCGTCGCGCTCGCGCTCGAGGAGGAGCGCAGAGATGGCTCGGCGAGGGCACTCTCCAGGTGCGGCACACTCTCCTCCACCGACCACCAATCACGCCAACTCGGGAGCTGGTAGAAGGAGGAGGTGTACGGCAGACTGATGCCCATGCGCTTCCGCCGTCCGTGACTGCTACGCACGACGGGTGCGGCGGCGGCGGAGGGGGTGCCCATGTCTTCCACATCTGCACGCGGGGAGAGAGGTGAGCGTGGGGATGGCGGGCCAGCGGCGGTCCCACCAGACAAGGCCGCGGCGAGTGGGGGTTCTATCGTGTGGTTCGGTCTGTACAACCGCTTCAACCACAGCGTGCTCGTCGAGGACAAGTAGAGGACAAACGGGCAGAAGAGCACCGTCAGCACGGTGCCAAGAATAATCGAGAAGTAGAGCCCTTGATCATCGTACTTGGCAGACGCATCGAGTGTGCTGGTGGTACCTCCGTTCATTCTGTGGCTTTTGTTGTCGTTGCTGTACCTGCCGTGGCTATCGTGCTATGTGAAAGCTGCGAAACGATCAGAGAATTGGAGAGAAAAGGAATGCTGCTGCTCCAAAGAAAAAAAAAAGATAGAGTTGTCCTTCACGTGTTTGTTTCGTCCGTGATATATGGAAGATCTGCTGTGCGAAGACCTCAAAAACACACAAACACACAAGAGATAGTTGAAATCCTGAAGTTCAACCGAATCGCGACTTCGATAGACAGACGTGAATAAATACCAGCGTAAATCTCAATGGTTTCTGGATCATCAGACTAGGTGTACATAGGAAGAGGAATCGGAACAAACAAACAAAAAGAAAACACAAAGGGTGCCACCACCAAAGGAAAGAGAGAACGTGGAAGAGAGAGAGAGAGAGGTTGACATCTCACGATTGTCATAATCAGAAGCGCACGCAAGGGATGAGAAGCGAAGCCAGCAGATAGAACGCGACTCTACGACACAGGGGGAACCATGCGAGATGAAGCCAATTTTCAATTTTTGCTATTTTACCATGAACACAGCACGCCCCACAAGGCTTCATTTGCGGCACATGTTGCAAGATTTGTCGTGGACGTTCGCAGATGAACCTTTTCCACTTATACCCCCCTCCAAAGGGAAACAAGCGTTGTGGAAAGCACCACTGAGTAGGCCTTTGAATAATTTCTTCTTCTTTTTCTTTTTTCCTTCAATGTGTCAATGACAATTGCGCTTGTTGACAAAAAAAAAAAAAAGAGAACGCGACAACAGCAACAACAAGAGAAAGAACACCAGAAGGAAAGAAGCAGGTGAGCAACAACGTCGGTAGTGAACATGATGAATGTGCTGCTTTGTGTGTGTGTGCCTGTTTTTTTTGCGTACACGTGCGAGACTGTGAACAGGCGTTACTTGTCCGCGTCGACTTCCTCTCCGTGTTCTAGGCAATCGCCATGTCCTGGTATGTTACATGCTTTTCAGCCTTTGGTGCGTGCTCGCTCTTCATCGCACTTTTCAGCCCGTCGGCATCCCTGTCCTCCTCATCGTCGTCAGCAGGCGCAGCTGGCGGGGTCCGAGGAGGAGACGCGTCTTCCTCGGGGTGCGTCTCTGCTTCCACCACAGCACACTCAGGGCCAGGTACATTGGCAGGTGCTCTCGTGGCGTCGGCGGCTTCAGCCTCCTGCGTGGTTTCTAGGTCATAGCTTGGCGCAGGCCCCTCGCCGCAGTCCACGACCACAGCATAGCGAGACGGATGACCCTCCACGGTGCCAAACGGTGCCACCTGACTCAAGAACGCGTCGAGCCCATGCGACACGCGACCGAAGCACACGTGGCGCCCGTTGAAGGCGCGCTCTTCGCTGGCGCTCGTGGTGATGAAGAATTGCGAGCCGTTGCTGTTGGGGCCATTGTTCGCCATGGAGAGCAGACCCGCCTCATTGTGGCGACGTTTTTTG
The DNA here is from genome assembly GCA_030849605.1 of Wallacemonas sp. 195SL. NCBI lineage: Eukaryota > Euglenozoa > Kinetoplastea > Trypanosomatida > Trypanosomatidae > Wallacemonas > Wallacemonas sp. 195SL. The sequence continues at coordinate 99,427 of JASANS010002446.1, read as the reverse complement.
TTTTCGTCAGCGAACCAGCCACGACCGGCACTGCTAAAGTGGTTCGCGCCTCCATCCACGCGCATCGTCAAGTCCCCGCCTTGGGCACACAGCTTCGGGATAATCTTGTGAAAGTACGTGCCGCGGTAGCTGGGGGTGAGACCTTGAAACTGGTAGGTCTGTCCTTGACGGGATGTGCTCTGCCCGGCACAGAGACGACGAAAGTTAGCGCAGGTTTTGGGCGATTCATCGTCGAACAGCTCAAATTCGAGAATCACGTTTGGGCAAACGGTGCGGCCGGCACCACTCGTGGAGGCCATCAAGTCCTGCCTGCACTGCACCATCGTGCCGGCGAGAGAGGGCACGTTCGGGAACGACCCAAAGACAGCCAGCTCCATCCAACAGATGGTGTGAGGCTTGCGGAAGGAGTGACTGGCATAACGTGTCCCAGACATCGTCGAGCCCTCGTGAATGGTGCCGCCAAGATGGCGGGTACACGTTAAATGATGGTCGCCACTCATGACTTTTTTTTTCCTCCTCTTTTTTTTTGTATGTGATTCTATCTTTTTTTTTCAGGGTTGTGTCGGCAGAAGTTTGCAAATTGAGGGATGTGGAGGGAAGGGTGGGGGAGGGGGGGAGGGGATGTTCAGCTGTTGTGGTGATAGAAATAAAGTGACAGGAAAGATGCATCCAGGCATCGGTGACGGCGATCACACGCAAGCATGCACAAGCGTTGCTCTGTCCAGTGACAAGAGAGTAAATGACAAAACAACCGCAGAGCGGTTTCCGTTTTTGTGTTCTCGCACACAAGTGGATGCATAGAAGTCACGGTGTGCACCTGTGTGTTTTGTGTTTTAAGAAAGATCTGTTGTGTCTGTGAGGAAAAGGTGAACCATAAAGAGAAAGGGAAACAAAGAAAAGAGAGAGAAAGCCTGGATGAGCTCGGGCGCACAATGCCCGAGCGGTAAACTTGTTTTCTTCCTCGCGTCTGCTTGCTCGCACTTTTTTTCTCTCTCTTCTCTTTTTGCCTTGTGCGTACATTGACTCACTCGTGGGATCCCAACGAGGCCGCCCCCTCTGCGTGCGCTGTTCGTCTACGTGGAGTGTAGTACTTGCCGCTATCCAGAAAGGCCTTCATAGTTGCGTACATGAGTGGCTTACAGTACTCATCGACACCACTGCTGCTGCTGCTGCTGCTGCCTGGCGGCGAGGAGAGCGGAGCTGATGTGGGCGTGTCTATCGAGGCGATGTGAGGACGCAGATGTGAGACAAACGAGGTCGTGGTGCCATTGCGAGGGAGTCCCATGCTGTAGCGCTGAAGGAGGTCCTCGTCCGCCAAGGCGTGGAGCAGCGCCGCGGCGTGAATAAAGCACATTCTCTCCGCGTCTTTTTTCTTCAACGCGAGGCCCAAGGCGAGGACAGAAGGTGGCGCGCCTACTTCAGGGTTTCGAGTCAGCGCCTGAAGTGTTGTCTGACTGTTCGGGAGCGGGAGGCGCAGGTAGGCGAAGTTGTACACACTGACCTGCTTGGTGTAGCCCGTGATGAAGACGTGCGGCACCACACACGGCGGGTCTGCGAGCCACTGACGCCACCACAACATCGCCTCATCAGGCTGCAACGGGGAGACACAGACGTCATGTGGCGCGTGCAAAGCGTGGCCTCCGACTGTGCGGTCCATCACAGAGAGCGTGGCCGCCCTTGTCTTCTTCTCCTCGTTTGCGGCTTCGTCCTGCTCTTGCTGCGCGGCGTGTTGGCGCAACGCGGTGGTGTAGCTGGTGTGCTGGTGTCGAATGTAGTTCTGTACACACACCCGTGCCGCATTCCCCATTTCCACCCTGTGCGTCTCGTTCGACTCTGCCTCACCGAAGACGTTGAAGTGCTCTGGAATGTCAAGCTGCAAGACACGAACAGTGTCCGCCACACGCGGGGGCACACGCACGGTGTTGCCCTCTGCAATGTAACTCGGCAAGTACGGCCGACGCAGTGATGGTGCCGCCCCCGCGTCTGCCAAGCGCGCGTCCTCTAAGAAAGGTGGCACACACGCAGCTGTGGGTTCTCTCAGCGAAACTTTGTCATCGTCCTCATCCACGGCGTTCTCCTCCACGGCGACAATGGCGTGCTTCAGAGGCAACACAAACGCAGGCCGGCGCAGACCACGCACACAGTCTGACGTGACAAACCCGTTCTCGCGACGCCAGGCAAGGTACGCTGTCTGCTCTGCGGGGTCCGTGAAAATGGGAATTCCAAGCGCACAGAGAGTGTCTAGTGCGTGAAGAGCGCAGAGCTGCACTGCCTGCGTCATGTTTTTGCCAACCGCCGTGCCCCCGCGTACACCGAAGCACCGCGGCACAGGCGTCAGCGTTGTCGCCTTGTACGCATCACCAAGTCGTGTGAGAACGTACAGGGCAGGGTAGGCGTTCTCGGCGATGGTCACCTGCCACTGACGTAGAATTTCCGGCGCACGCTCGAGTATGTGCAGAGGCGGGTTCACCTCAATCGCATCCGAGTAGTGGTGGCTCAGCACGTTGTGAAGAGCGACGATGTGCTCGCCTTCGCTGCGGGTGTAGGTGGTGCCGGGGGGCTGGACGAGGTTCAGCCATACATCGTCACCGCCAATTTGCTGCTTCAGTGGGCGTGGCAAGGTGTCATCACGAGTTGGGGCGAGTGGACGCGATGTCCCGCACACACCACCACCACCACCACCACGCTGCGCTGCGCCGTGAAGGTCGCCGTCGCTGTGGGTGCCTTCGACGTTGGTCAAAGTCGCGCGTTGGTGTGTGTGAGTGTCTGCGGTGGTTTCTACGGGGTCGCACGCCCATCGACCAAACTGTTTAACTGCTTCGGCGTGGCGGTGCTGGCGGGCGGCGTCTTTGGGAAACAGAGGGAGCCCCAGTGCGTCAATCAGCAGCTCAGCGTGCATTGCGGCCAAGTTCAATGCCACTTCTTGTGTCTGTGCCTTTCCCTTCGCCGTGATGCTCGCGTGCACGTCGACAAGACGCAGCTCCACGACGAACATACGCCCGCAATGACGCGGCAAGGCGACGTGCGTGACAGAAAGGTGGTCGTCTAACACCGTGCCATGCTGTGCATAGTACGCCCTCAGCCGTGTCAACGCATGGCTGTCGTCGTAGACGTAGGGGAGCACGAGCGCGTCCTCCGGTGCGGGTGAGCAGCGCGTGGAGAGCGGCTGAACCATTTGCCACAAACCGCCCTCTGTGGGGTCGAATGCCTGCGTGCGGGGCAGGCCCGAGTGCGTTGAGGGGCGCGTCTTTTGTGCAGAACCGCTCGTCGAGAACCGACTGCGTGATGACGATGACGTGGGTGTAGGTGCGGATGCAAGTGGGAGGCCGTTGACCATCGACAAGAGCGTCGCAAGGGGCATGTCCTCTTCTCCTTCTTCTGCGAGAACCTCTTGAGGTGTGCGCGTCTGCCGCCAGGGATACCACGCCAACTCACGATACCGCCAGGATGGCGAGTCGGTCGGCGCCGGCTGTGACGACGAGGGTGGCGGTGGCGGTGATGGTGCGTGAGTCGGGGCAGTCGATGCCCACGCGTATGTAGACACCGGCCGCCGTGCCTCGGATACTTTCTGCAAGGGCGCGCTCTCCACCTGTTTGAGTCGGCGTGTCTTGTGACGCGATGGCGGAGAGGCATCTGCGACAAGCTCGGCTTCAGTGACGGAAGCAGAGGCAAAGCGAGAGGCCTGCGGGGTACTTTGAGCAGCACGCCAGTCATCACCGCCATTCATCGCATCGTTGCGGTCCGCGTTGTGCTGAGCCGCGCCGTTCCGCGGCACTGCCACGGCAAGGGACAACATGCGCAGTGGCGGTGGTACACGCGTTCCTTGCGGCTTGACAGGATCACTCGGAAGCGGAGCGTAGCGACCTGCCTTGCGCGCCGCCTCCGCATGCTTGCGCTGAGTCGACGGCAACCCGTAAATGGGCACACCGAGGGCATCACATATTTGCTCCGCATGCATCGCAGCGAGCAGCTCAGCATCTTTTGCGACCTCGGCCAAACCCTCCGCAAGGAAGGAGCCGTGCGGGGCTGGGAGAGGAACACGGAGCTGAGAGAGGTACACGTCGACGGTCTGATTGTCGCCTTTACCTTCGTCGTGTCTTTGGTCGGGCTGGGCGTGTTCGACACCTCGAAGTCCAAATGAAGCGGCCGCACCCATCACCGCCTCTCGCTCTCCGTGCGACAGGCGTCGAGTTTCATAGAGCTGCGAGGACTGTGCCGCTCCCATGCGTCGCAGGTAGTTTGCGATGCGTCCACGCGCAAAGGTGTCGAGCGTGTCCACGTCGCGGAAGACGCTGTGAACACCGCCTGGCGTGGCTGAGGATGCACGTGCTGCTGTTTGACTCGCACCAGATGACGAGGTGAGATCTGTCTGTGGTGCCGCCTCCTCCTCTGCCTCGAGCTGGACTTCAAACGTGTGGCATGCCGTGCTCGTCGCGTGCGTGGTGGCGGTGGTGACGTCAATACTTTCGATGAGGACAGCATCGGGGTGAATCAATTGCCGATGACAGCCACGTCGCGCAGTGAATAAAACCACAGCAGCGGATACTGAGTGTCGGCTACCCATGACGGAAGCACGCCTGTGAGGCTGCCAGGCGAGGTGAGCCATACCGCGGCGCGTGAGACCTAGCATTTGGCCGGAGACCACGGCGCAACAGAGTGAATGGGAGAACGAAAAATAAGAAAAATGTATAACTCAAAACAACAACAGCGTGTGCGTTAGTGAGTGTAGGAAAACCACATAAGCACTATCGCCAACTTCTGTACGCACTTTTTTTTTGTTCGTCTCCTATTGAATTCCTTCGTTGTCTAACAGTTGTTTTTCGTTCTTTGCATGTTCACAAAAACGAATGGGCAATGCGAGAATAACACCCACATCGGTGTAGAAAAAAGTTGATAGGGTGTGTGAGGAGGAATACAGTAGTACTTGGAGAGACAGGAGAGAGAAAAAAAAAAAGCGTTGTCAACTGTAGGCATTTTACAACACTTGCGTGAGGTGTCAAGAGAAAAGGTGCGCCTCAAAGTGTGGACCATTTTTTCTTTTTCTTGTTTTAAAACCCGCTTTGGCATTTATCTCGCTGTTCTTTTCATTTCGACGAATCGGCAGTTGACGTGCGGGCACACAACGCATGAAAAGCTCAATACGACAGAGGTCCCGCCCCCCCCTTGTTGGGGTTCAAACCAGAGTCGATGCACGTACCGACGCGTACGCAGTTGGTCTTGGTCTGGCGAGTCTTAGTTGAGCACATTTGACGTTTTTTTTCCCTTTCTTTTTTCTTTTTTTTTTTTTTTCACATCTTTTGTCTTTCAGACACACGAACACATTTTTTTTTAAATATTGCATCACAACTCTGTCTCGCGCAGCGACAACACATACACACACATAAACACAGAGAGAGATTTGGAGCTCTGCCTGAGTATGTGTATTCAATGTATCCGTGTGCGTGAGCAAAAAGTGCGAATCAAGCATGAAGCAAACGTACACACAAAAACAAAACAAAACAGAAAAACGTTATCGATGACATAAAACGCGTGCCACCTAGTCAGAATAACAGCATCAACAAAGCACAGGAAGAGCAGGAGGAGAGCCGCTGCTTTTTTTGTGTTTTTGGTTGGCTTCATATACGCAGAGCTCCGTCTGCTTGTTTTACCACACCTTTTTTTGCTCTCTCTCTTCCTCCCGCCTCTCTTTTTTGTTTTTCCGTCTCAATTACGCGAGGTAGTTCACCGTGTTCTCCTCATAAGCAGGCCTCTCCAAGAAGCCACGCTCGATGAGGGCGGAGAGCCGCTCCTTGAATTCTCGGTTGGTTGGCAGGAATTGCCCAGCGAGCTGCTCCGTGGCGAGCGCGACGAGCTCCACAAACGGCAGCGTACGGCGGCTCTTCATGATGCGGATCATCACCGCGTCCATGCGTGTCGCACGCGAGGCCTTCAGCGATTGCTCCACCTGCGCGGCCGTCTCGGACTGCCACGGCTTCCCGTTCGCTGATGTCTGCCCCTTCGCGTCGGCGGAGGGAAGACGCACGGTCAAGCCTCGACGACGTGCGGGGAGGAGCAGGCGTCGCTGCGGGTGTGCAAAGTCACGATTCAGGGAGAAGCGATCGGAGGGCTGGAGCGGCACGGGCCCGGCGGTGGAGACAGCACGTGACCACGTCGCCGTGCTTCGCGTGGAGGGAATGCTGGAGATGCTCGCGGTGGGGGTGGGGAAGGCGGTCGCGGTCGCCGCACTACGCATCTGCGCTTTGGCCCGTGACGCAGCCGGTACCGCATCGGCGGCCGTGAGGCCTTCAGGTGCGTCACTGACCTGGTTATCGAGGGTGCTCGTTTGCACCTCGAGGTTGTTCAGCGCGGTGGAGGTCGGCGCCGTCGCGGACACACCGCGACGAGGCGGGAGGCGACGTAAGAGTGCGGTGGGGGCGTGCAAAGTGATGGAGGCCAGGTGCGGACGAATCTGAGCAAATGTGAGTCCCATGCGACTTGCCAGCGCCTGCCCACTAATCCACCCCGACGGCTCCTCCTCCTCGCAGCCTGTCCTGTCCTCGCGTGCAGGGGCGAAGCTATCAGCGAGGGGCGGGGCCGCGAGCGAGCTACTGGGCGTGGCTGTGATGGCCTGCTCTCCCTCCATGTCATCGTCAACTCCGCCGCTCACGGCATCCGCGTCAAGAGGACCGTTGGCAGGTGATAAACCACCAACGCGCGACGCGGACAGCGCAGATGCGAAGGAGGATTCCATCTGTGTTTGTGATGCACACTCGGAGAGGTCAGAGGGCTGGAACACGCGTGACGGTGTGGTGCTGGGGCGGTCCATGCCGCTGGGTGTGTTCTCTGCGTCGTGCAGCTGCCGCCTCTGGCTGCTGCTCTCGCTGACGAGAAGCAGCAGGACGGCTTGGTAGATGTTGGCCACCACCTCCTTCTGACCTCGCGGCAGCTCCGCCGTGAGTACGACACTTGCGAGTGCGTGTGCCCATTGCAGCCGGCGGTAGGGATGGTGACGTGCGTAGAAGGCCTCAAAGGTGTTCACACCAAGCTGCAGTGCACGTGGAAGCTGCGTGGGGGAGAGCTCAAGCGATGCTGGCCAGCCCACACACGTCAGCACCCGCACCCGCAGACGCCCTGCCGACGACGTGTTCGCCAGCATATCGGCATACTCGCGACTGCTGCCGAACTGATCTGCTGCGACTTGGCCATTGTGCGTGTCGCGCAGCATGAGCTCCAGCGAGTAGATGTCCTCCAACGAGAAGACGTACTGCAAGGCTTGCACCAGGGCGTGCTCTGCGCTGAGGTTGGTAGGACGGCTGAGGTCGAGGAGGCGGCGTGAGAGGCGCAGCTTCATGTGCTCTAAGAGGACGTCCTTGTCGTCAAGAAGCGAGGCGAGGCCGCCAATGGCGCGGAAATGAAAATCCACCTCAGGCGTGACGGGGGCGTGCGCGCCGGTGCCGGTGAACTGCCGCTGCATAATATGATCGCAGTAGGTCGCGATCAGCTCTGGCACGCACAGGGAGGCTGAGAAGGGTAAGTCCTCGGCGAGGGACGTCAACGGTGCCGTCGCACGTGCCCCGGCGTCCTTGCTGAGCAGCACACTTGGCAGCTGCCACGCGCCACCCGCCGTGCCGGCTTGATTGGTGACGTTGTCCATCGCACGCACACGCATCTCCGACGCCGCCAGCGCACCACGCCGGGTCCATCTATGCGGATTGACGACCTCACGTAGGGCATCGTGCATAGCACTCATCATCACCGTGTGCCCCCGCATCTCCACCTCAATCAAGGCACGACAGCGCTGGTACACAGAGAGGAGCTCCTCCATGGCGTTGTCGGCCGCGGTCTCGACAAGGCGGTGTGCACTGCCAGTCGCGAGAAGATCACAAGGCACAGAGTTAACGGTGGTGGCGGTGCGTGTGGAGGGCGGAGGCGCAGAGACGCCACCTTTGGCCGTCGCCGCCGCCACAACACCGGCAAGGCATTCTACATAACCCCGCACCGTTACCGCCGCGGCTGAGATGACACGCGAGGCGAGAATGCTCGCCAGGAGCAGCAGGCAACTCTCGTCATGCTCGGCGCGCGTAAACGCCCAAAAGAACTGTCCCACCGCCAGCCCCATCTCCACCTCCGTCGGCGTGGGGTCCAGAGGCGGCCCGTCACAGACACGCACCGTCTTCTCACCGGCGCGCCGCATGCTACCAGCAGCAGATGGCATCTCCTCCGCCTGAACATAAGCGCGACCACGTGATCGGTATGTGCTTCCCGCTTGTCGGCCCCCAAAAGACGCACTCTCCGCACGGTCTCCCGCGCTATCCGCCCCTGCCACCGCCACGGCGGGGGTGCGCAGCGTGTTGCCGGTAAAGAGGGAGAAGGAGGCGGTTGTCGTGTGCCGAGCATGCACGGAGGCGCGTGTTTGCACGGCCCCAACGGGCGCGTCCAGCACCGCCGCCACCAAGCCGTCATCACCGCGTATACCGGACCAGATATCGAGCAGCGCACCAAACCCGTTGATGGGGTCAAGAATCACCTCGCGATGAACGGCCGTGATGAGCACGTCTGTGAGTCGGCGGCGCACAAGATGATGCAGGAGAGGTATATTGCTCTTCCGGACGAAGTCGTGCTCCATGTCCCACACCCGACGAATCCAGGCGATGTACCTACGCCGACCTTCCGCCGAGCCAAGGTGCGCTGTGCGTGCGGCGCGGTAGTAGTTGCCGAGGTGATCCAGGTACGTGTCTGCGAAGATGTGATGCACAAGGGAGTCGAGGGACTCTGTCATGTCCATCACGATGGACCCGCTCGGCTCTGCCTCATGTGGCTGTGGGCTCCCGCCCCCGTTTGCCAGGTTGGGCGGTGCCGTGGGGAAGGCATGGGCGGCCGTCGTGGGGCTCCCACGTGGGGCCGCCACACCACGCACCCGTGAGCCCACACCGCCGCCTGTCGCCGCGTGGTTGGCCCCGCCTGCTCCACCGCCAGACACGGTCCCCATTGACCCCGTCGACGATGCGTGCGGGGTGTAGTGGTAGGCGAGCAAGCCCAACGCGCGCACCAATTGGGGGTTGTCGAGGCGCTGACGCAGATCGATGACGGCGCGGAGGTCGATGACGGCGCGGAGATCCATCTCCATAACACCGCACGTTACATCGCGTGTTCCCGCCTCGTGTGCCTTAGCCTCTCTCGTGCCGCTATCTTCATGCTTCAACGGAGCGGGGCCGTGGCTCGTGTCGCCTGGTGCGCTGCTGGTACTGCTGCTGTTGGCCACGGAGTGATTCCTCGTCGCGGTGTGTATGTGCGTAGGGTCGGCCGAGAGACCTGCGCCGGTCTGCAGGCTTGACGGTGCGGGTGACTGCGAGCTCGCGCGCGAGGCTGCCGCGTCTTTCTCGTCCTTGCGAGTCCAGAAGTTGAGGAACCGACGACGCTTGCTGACAGTAGAGGAGGAGGAGGGATTTGCAGTCGTGGGTGTCGCTGCTGCGCCTGTTGTTGCTGTTGTCGTGGCCATGGATGTCAACAGGCTGCCATCGTGCGTGCGCTGGCCGGTGGAGGGCGTGCCGCCTCCGTCTTGGCCAGTCGAGGTCGGAGACGAGAGAAGGCCTCCTGAGGCATCAAGGGTGGCGGCTGACTGGGCAGTTGGGCCGAGTCGAGGCGTGTTCACCACGCTGGAGGCCGCGCTGCTTGGCCGGGAGCCGTGCCGATGAAACGACAAGCCCAAGAACCCGCTCTTCTCTGTTCCGGCAGGCGAGGGTGACTGCCGCGCACCACCACTCTGCACCGCTGCGGCTGTGGCAGATTCGACCGTGATCAGGTACGAGGGTCGTGCCTGGATGCTGGTGATGAGCTCGCAGATGAAGCCGATTGTGTCGGTGATGAGGTTTGCGGACTGCTCGTAGGCATCCGAGACGACCCACGCGTGGCTCGTCGCATCGATGCGGTCGCCTGCAAACGCCTCGGCGTCATGTGCGCCTGTGCGGTGCGTAGTGACGGTGGAGCGCTCCTCGCCGTCATGGGCGGTGGTAGAGGCCGGACTGCGGTCCGTGTCCTTGCTCGCGACATCGCGCAGTTGACGCGCGCGGGAGATGATCTCGTACAGCACAAGCTGCCGCAGAGGCTGAAAGATGACGAGGTAAAACGTCTTGAGGCACAATGTCGCGATCTTATCCATGCCGAATCGCTGCGTGTAGGCCTGGTCCAAGTAGCTGAAGCACGAAAGCACGATACGCTGAAAGACGATAAAATCGGCGTACTCCTTGTTGAAGGCAGCACACACGCTCAGAGGGCTCTCGTTGTGCCGCGACTCGGCCGCGCTGGCTGCGGCGCCAGACGAAGACGACGTGCCATGTTTGCTCTTGCTGCTGCGGCTACTCTTCTTCGTGCGGCTGCTGCTGCTGCTCACTGACATGGCGGGTATCAGTGATGACGCACCAATGGAGGCTGGCGCAGAGGCAGCACTGATGGATGCCCGCCGCTGATCGCCGCCCGCGCCCACTCCGCGCACACTCCCACTCTCCTCCGTGCCGTGCCCTTGGCTGTGACCCGTACTGTTGTTGTTGTTGTTGTTGTCCTCGTCGTTACCGAAGAAAAAACGACGCATAAAGTGGAAAGAGCCGCCACTCGGACGCATGTTAGGCGTACCGGACGGGGTCGCCGCAGAGCCGTACTGTGGGCTGCCGCCAAAGGAGTCATTCCCAGCTCCCCCCGCCGTCGCTGCGGCTGTGGCTGACCCTCCTGCACCCGTGCCGGATACGGTGGTACCGCTGCTCATCGTGCCGCTGTCCGCATCGGTACGGATTGACACAATTCGCTGATCTGTGCGCTGGAGAAGTGGGTAGAGCACGAGTACCTCCAGCGCGCGCGTAATGCTCACTGCGAGCCGCACATACAAGCCCCACGACATACTCGGGTCGTGGTTGCACGCACTGTAAATTATTGTATACCACCCCATGCGATGCTTCGGTGCCTTGAAGCTTGCCATGACGCCCTCGTCGTTTGTTCGCAAAGCGGTGTAAGCCGCCCACAAGTACGCCTCCACACTTTCCCACTCGAACGTGTCCTTGGTGCCGCTGCTCTTGGGCAAACCAGACCCCGTGAGCAGAGATTTCTTGCCAGTCCGCCCGCCTCCACCAGAGCCGTTGTTGTCTCCGCCACGTCCAAGGGGGGACAGCGGGGTGCCGGTCGCAGCGGATGGCGCTCCAGTCTTGCTCGCCACTGTGGAATGACCAAGGTTCGCGACACCAGCAGCACCACGCGTGCCCGCCGCACTGCCGTCTCCGCCTGTCATGCCTGTCGTGAAGGAAGATGTGAGCGTGACCAGATGAGCCATTGCCTCCTTCTCAGCCGACGACAACAAACGCTGATGGGAGCTCGAGGCGGTATCGGTCGCGGTGCGGTGTGTGTCGTGGAGAAACGTCGGTGCGCCGATGTTCATGACAAAATTATAGCTGCTACTCTGTCGTGTGCGTGTGCTGGATGGCGACGTGAGGCCGGACGGGCTCGTCTCTGTGTCATCTCGGCCGCCGTGAGGAGTACTGCCCCCCAAACCCTCCCCCTCGTTCTCGCGTCGTTGCCACGACAAGCGAGGCGTTGCTGCTGCTGCTGCTGCTCCGGTTGTGGTCGTAGTCGTAGTCGTCGTTGTCGTTGAACCCATGGTTGATGCGCGCCGTCTCTCTCTTTCAATTTGAGAGAGGGGAATATCTTCATCATCGTCGTAAAAACGCTCACCTCCACTCAGCAAGCGATCGTGGTGCGTGGGAGAGGGCGACCGGGCATAGGTATCTCTACTGTCGTCCTCAACCAACAGCGGCGCATGACTAGGACTGGTACGACGCGGTGCGGCCGCAGCCCTCATGGTAGTCATGACCGCGGGGCCGGTGAAACGATGCGAGCTGGCCTGCACTGATAGCGCGTTTGGCCTGGCGGTCAAGGATGACCGGTTGTGTACATCCGAGGAGGCGTAGTCGGAGCTGAGCGACGAAAAGGAGAGGTTGTCTGTGGCAGTGGCTGTCTGAAAAGGATCCGTCATGGGGGCCGAAGGACGAGCAACTGACGAAAAAAAAAAAGAGAGAGAACAAAAAGTAAAAATAGAATGAAAGGAAAGAAAAGTGCGTATGTGTCTTTCTCTATCTTCCGTTCCCTTCGTATGTGTACGTGCGCGAGTCAGAAGACAACACGCAAGACGCAATGTGCACTAATCAAGGAAAAAGAAGAAGAAAGGAAACCTCGAAATCAATGCAATCAAAAAAAAAAAAAAAGAAGAAGAAAAAATGACAGGCGACACGAACAAGAAAAAAAAAAAGAAGAACACGTGCAAGAAAAAGCACGCACAAGAAGTCACCAGAATAAGTTGGTGCTGAGATTGGTGTCAACAGTGTCAGGGTAGCGCAAAACACTCAAGTAAACACAATTGAGAAAAGAAGTAGGTGCTGCACGCCACACGGGATGCGTATTTAGCCACAGATACTGAAGCCCTCTTTTCTATTTTTTTTTTTAAAGAAGAGAACCAACATTGATTGAACGGGTGGACATGCACGCCGCACACAATTGGGGGAGTAATACGGAGTGATTAACAAAAAAAAAAAAAAAGGAGGACGGAGGAAGGAGGAAAAAGAGGAGTGGAGGAGATGATGTCGATTGTGTGTCGACGAGGCGGTGAGGTCTCGATCAGCACGAGAAAGAAAACTGAAGGTTTACGAGTGTGTCAACTAGCACAAGCACACAGATGAAAATGTCAAAGCACAAACAAGAAGGAGAAGAAACAAAACCTGCGCGCACAAGATACGCAATCACATCCCTTCAGAATGCGACAAAAAAAACTGTGGCTTGTGACGCTGGCCTTCGCGTTCCTCGCATCTTACATACTTAACCCCACTCTCCCTCTCCCTCTCTCTCTCGCAGTGCGCAGGGTACGCAAGGCAGAAAGAGCGCGGGCTTGCACGAGATCAGATATTGTGTTGACATTTTTTTCTTTGAAGGGGGAGGGGGTTCATTTTTTTTTTGTTGTCTTGTGTGTAAATGTGCCAAATGCACTCATTACTGGTTGCCAACGCAATCCGTGCCCAATAAAACGACGACAGAAAGGCGAGCTCAACAGTGAGCAGCAACAACAACGACATCAACTACAAACAAAAACAAACAAAACAAAAACAAAACAAAAAGAACACAATATGAATCCCAAAGCCGAAATCATACATTGTCATTTCTCGCTTCTTTCTTTTTTTTTGCCNCTCTCTCTCTCTCTCGCAGTGCGCAGGGTACGCAAGACAGAAAGAGCGCGGGCTTGCACGAGATCAGATATTGTGTTGACATTTTTTTCTTTGAAGGGGGAGGGGGTTCATTTTTTTTTTGTTGTTGTCTTGTGTGTAAATGTGCCAAAATGCACTCATTACTGGTTGCCAACGCAATCCATGCCCAATAAGACGACGACAGAAAGGCGAGCTCAACAGTGAGCAGCAACAACAACGACATCAACTACAAACAACAACAAACAAAACAAAAACAAAAACAAAAAGAACACAATATGAATCCCAAAGCCGAAATCATACATTGTCATTTCTCGCTTCTTTCTTTATTTTGCCCTTAACAAATCTGGTTTGGCGTGCTCACAGACATTCCTCACTTCCTAGGTGTCGTGCCGCCGTTGCCACGCCGCGGTCGACTGCCCCCAGCTTGACCGCCACGACCACCGTTTGAGCTGCCTGAGCCTGGTGCACGCTTCTTGTTCAAGGCATTCAGCAACCCACTCACAGACGAAGCAGATGAGGACGACGAGCTGGAGGATTTGCTGGACGTGGAGGCCGCAGCCTGTGCAGACGACGAGTCTTGAGCACTGCTGCTGCTGCTGTTGTTGTCCGTTCGACGCGGTGTGCTCGACTTGGTGCCGAGGGCACGTTGAACGAGACCCACGGTTGACCTCTGCGAAGAGGCACCCTCACTACGGCGACCGGAAGAGCTACCACCGCCACCACGCTGTTGCTGCTGTTGCTGCCTGAATGGCGCGCCACCCGCACCACGTCCACTGCCACCACCGCCAGTCATCATGCCCGCATCTTCCGAGCCGCGTCCTTCAAGCACGTTACGCCAGTACCGCTCCGCATTGCGACGGAACTCACTTTCCAGCGCAGGCGACAATTCACTCTCCAACACACGCGCCAACCCGCTGTTTGCGTTGTGTGCCTCTTGCCGAAGAACACCCGCATTCTGGCTGTAGTCACGCAACAGTTTGTGGTAGAAGCCCAGCATGGGTGCGACACGGTGAAAAAATCGGTTAAAGGAGGCGACCAAGCCCGCTCCGCCAGGCGAGTTCACCAGCACCTGGAGCTGGGCGTGCGCGGCGATGGCCTTGTAGTGTGCCGACTGACGCACGGCGGTCATCAAGCCGCGATCGTTGTCCGTCGTGACCGTCACCAAGTCCTCCGCCGCGGTGAAGTAGTTGAAGCTCTTCGATCCGGCTGCGATGAATGGCGTCGTGCTGACGCGCGTGGGACCGTCGTGGATGCCGTACCTCTGGAAGAGATCGTTCGTCTCTACGGTTTCAACGAGCGTGCTCTCAAAGCGGAAGGGGCCTCGTGTGGGTGGCAGCAAGTTGAGCTGGACTGCGTGACCGCCGGCCCCGCTCTCGGAATCAAAGTAAGGCACCGTTGACGGGATCTTCTCCGGGTGCGCGGCGACGTTGCCAAGAAAAGCCACGAAGGCCTCGATGGCAACCGTGACGTTTGGGACGTACTTGCCCTCGGCGTACTCGGCGTACGTGGCGGCTACCACCTTGGAGTCGTGGTTGAAGACGGGGAGGAATGCGTTGAAGAACTCTTGTCGCAGCACAGGGTTCCGCGTGTTCTCGCGGATCGTGTACTGTACATCCATCGCCAGACCATCATCCCGCAGCGCGAGCTCGTGAAGGACCTGCGTGACGAGCTTATGACGACTGTCGCTGCGACCACCACTACCGCTGCCCGCCCCCACCGCGTTCAGCACATTGCCACCACGAGACTGCCCGGCGTGACCACCACCGCCGCCCGCTGCCGCTGCTGCTGCTGCTGCTGCCCTGGACGTGGCACGGCTTCCGCCCGTGCCTGGGCCAGCCCACGCCAGCACGAGGGCAACGGGCACCATGAAGTCATCCGCACCAAGAGCTTCCTGCTCCGGGCAGTTCTGCAGCCCACGAATCGCGTTGGAGACGTCACCCGAGGCGACCTGGAATTTGAGCAGCAACGCAGCCAGCTCCTTCGCGCTGACGTACGTGGCGACGTTGCCGCTAGAGCGGATGTTGCCGCGGTTCACCGTTTTGCCGACCAGGCGCTGTGGGGGAATGCCTCGACCGACAATCTTGGCCAGCTCCAGCTGAAAGCGTTGAACAGGCTCGCCGTGGAGGTGAGCCATGTACTGCGCCTCCACCGCATCCCCCGCGTTGGCGCGCTGGACGAGACCGACAACGTACGCCTCATCTGCGTCGCCCGTGTGGTGCTGCTTCACGTAGTCGAAGCCGTATGCGGTGGGATCCACATCAGCCCAGATGGTGCCTGTTGACGCCGCGCGCGTGCCGGCCACCGCCAGCATGGCGCCACCCTCAATTTGGTGAGGCAACACCAGGCGTGGCACGTCTTCGGGCAGTCCATGATTAAATTGAGCGAGCTCGTCAAAAAGGTAGGTCTCCAACAGCCTAGACAAGACCAAAGACGGCGCCGTGCCCTTCTCGCGCCAAGCATGCACCGAAAGCAGGACGTGGCGAACGTTGGCCTCAACATCGTTCCTCTGACCACCGCCAGCACCCGCACCGTTCGTGCAGACCTCGAGCGCCCAGGCATGGATATCCTTCTGCCCAAGCTTCTCATTGAAGAGGCGTACGAGGGCGTTGCCGTAGCCGAGCGTACGCGTGCGGTTCTCCTCGGCGCCAAGTGTGTTGAAGTGGGACGTGTTGTGACCAGGTGCATGCCCGTGCGGCCCAAGGCCGAAACCTTTGGCGTAGTCCGCGGCGATGTCGCGAATGCGCTCACCCATGCCATAGCTCGTACCGAAGGGCGGGATCTTGCCTCCAAAGGGCAGCCGCGTGCTGTCGACGATGTGCTGCTCGCTGCGATCCGTAAAGGCGAGCTGCTGGCGATTGCGCTCCTCCCAGCCGAACTGCAGTGGTGTCCACCACGGCTCGTTCAGTGCGAGTGATGCGGCCTCGGTAGGGGATTTGATAAAGTTACCTGGCCGGCGACCACTAATATCACGCAGCGCCTGCTCAATGATGCCGACCTCCTCCGCGGAGACGGGGCTCACCGTCCCCCAGCCGTTCTCGAGCTCGTTGCGATCCACAGTCGGCAACCCGTGCGTTTGCTGGTACTCCCACTTACCGCCAAACGTCACGGACTTCTCATGGCGCTCCGGCAGCACCTCGAAGGCTTGCGGGTTGTGGAAGAACTGCTTGGCGAGAACGCGATCCTTGTACTCTTTTGTCTCAAAGTCATCCTGTGTGGTGTGCTGCGTGTAGCCGAATGCCTTGACCTTGGGCGTGTACTTGCCGGGAATGAGTGAGGCCCACTTCTCGCGTGTGAACGGGGCTTGCTCAAGCTCCTTGAGGCGCTCTTCTGCAAATTCATTGCGGAAGGGCGTGTGCCAGGACGGCGGCTCGACGAGCCTTTCGGTGTGGAGGGGCTTGAACTGGTAGCGTGCGGACTGCACCACATCAGAGCTGCCCAACGGCACCGCCACGGTGCGGTCGAGGGATGTGTCGCCTGGCAGCTTGCTGCTCTGCACGAGGCGCCACTGCACGTAGAGCTGGCGATCGCGAACACCAACGACCTGCCCCAAGAACTCCTCCCGCATTGTCCGCTGGCTCTCGAGAGCCGTGATCACAGCCTTGCGGCCTGTCACGGTGACGCTGCTGAAACGATCCCGCAGATCGAGGCAGTCCTTCGCGAGCTCGACCAATCCTTTTTCCGCGTGCGTGGCAGGATCCGTGAACATGCCGTAGAGGGCCCATTCGCTCTCCGCACCAGAGACGTTCACGCCTACAACTACCACCTCTTCCTCCGCCGAGGCACCGCTGCCCTTGTCACGCGCACCGAGCCGCAGCACATCGCCGCTCTCCAGGTCACCGAAAGGCTTGCATGCCTCTGCGGTGGTGTTGAGCACGAGCTGCTGGCCAGAGATCGGGTGGGCGTAGGGCACGGCGCTCGCGTCGGGGTAGCTCGGAGCTGATGCGGTGAAGACGGTGCCGGACACGCCCACGTTGAAGGGTTTCAGGGCCGCCTCGGAGGTGTCAAAGACGCGGTACCAGCTCTTGTCGGGGAACACCACCATCGCTGCGTTCGCCCCTGCGCGGTGCTCCTCCTCGAGCCGCTGCGCCTCCAACTCGGCTCGTCGTGCGCCGCGATGAGCGATGAGGTCTTTCCAGTACAGCATCTCACGCCACTCCTGGGACGTGTAGGCCTCCTTGGGCAGGCCTGTGCTCAGGAATGACTTCTCGATTCCCTCCTTCACCTCACGCCAGTTCACCACGTGCTTGTTCTTGTCCAGTTTGTAGGGCACAATCGAGGCAGTGTCGATCTTCCACGAGGCCGGTGGCACACGCACGACGCCTTCTTCGCGCTGCATGCGCCGGAAGCGATTCCTCTCCAAGTCCACGCGCAGCTGCAAAGGAGAGAGAGGGACCTTGTTCGCGTCGCCTGTGTAAATCGCCGCCTGTGCCTCGAGCGTGAAGGCGTTGGTCAGGAGGTGTTGATGGGCCGTCGTGTCGAGCAGATGATCAAGCGCGTGCTGCATCGCGTCTGTGATTTGAATCTGCCCGAGCAGAAACTCCTTGGAGCCGCGAATCTGATTCATAAAGTCGATGGCCTTGGCACGGTGCTTGGTCTTGATGTACACGCGCAGCATCGCCTCCACCTGCCGCTGTGTGTGACCAGATGTGCCAAAGTAGGGGTCCTCCGTCGCACGGTACCAGAGGGCCTCGGCACGCCGCATCACCACGTCATACCACTCCTTCCCCCAGTGCTGATGCGGCGCCCACCGACCGCGGTGCTTGCGGTGGGGCGTCGAAGGGTCGCCCTCACCACAGTAGCGCGTCGTCGCGTAGGGCAAACTGCATCGCGGGCAGTACTCCTCGTGCACGTAGTTGTTCTCCATCTCGAGAAAGATGGCGAAGACGTCCTCGAGTGCCTTTGGTCGTACCTTGCTAAACTGCTCGTAAAGGTAGGCATCCTGAAAGTCGAAGCTGCTCAGGGCGTCGTGGAAGGCCACGAAGAACTCATGCACGTGTTGGGTGTGGCGGGATTTGAAAGGCCCAACATCACCCACTGCGTCGTAGTGGAGCTGAATGAGGTACTGCAGACGATCAAACCAGGCCTTGCAGTGCTCTACACTCTTGACATCACGCACCGCGACCAGCTCGGGGCCGAGTATTTCCTCCGTGAATGGGCTGCGAGGGTTACTCAGGAGACTTGGCAGCGTGGGGGAGTTGCGGTAGAGCGTGTAGTTCCACTCTGGCTCGTAGTGCAGGTTGGTGATGGCCGGCGTGGCCAGACCCTTGTACCGCATGTCCGTGCTTTGCTCATAGGCCGAGTCACCGGCTCGTCCTGCGACACCGTCTGCTTCGAAGCCGTGTGGGCGTCCAAGTAGGAGATGAAGCTCGCGCTGACCAAAGACGTAGCTGCGAAAGAATCGATTCGAACTGGCATCCGTGTCTGTCTCCCATAAATTCATGTGCTTGGTGTAGAGAGGAGTCACAAAGGGAAGACCACGACGAGCCTTGCCGACGTTGTGCTCATTGCTAAATAACCCGTAGCGCTTGTCGTGAATGTAATCCGGCTGACGCATTTCGTTGTGCTGTGACTTGGCGGCGTACTTGAAGGAGAAACGCCTCTGCTCCAGCAGCTGCGATGCACCTGCGGTGATGGATGCCCGCTCGCCTAGACCGACGGCACCCGCCCCACCACACGCGAGGGGAGGTCGGTGCATGGCAACGAAGCCTCGTGCACGCACACTCAGCATCGAGACCAATTATACCTAACAGCCTTCTCTCTATTTTCTCTTCTCTTGCTCGCGACACTCGCTAACGGTGAGGATAAAGCCAAACTAAGAAAAAAAAACAGAGATGAGAGCAAAGAAAATAATCAGAAGATCTACACCGAAAAAGAATCTTCCGTGACAAAAAAAAAAAAAGAAATATTCGCGCACACGACACACGCGATCCACTATGGTCCACACACTGCTATTTCTTTCCCTTTTCCCCCCGATAGAACAGCACCAACAGAAATGCGCAACATCAAGACGTTGGTGATAAGGGCAATAAAGCAAGTGAGAAAGTAAGGAGGGAGGAGGCAAAGCATGCGGTGATGACGCTTGATGATGCTTGAATGGGGACGATGTACGGACAAGCCGCGCGAACGAGTCGGCAAAAAGACTCATCGCGTGCGAGGCAGTACGCAGCGAGATGAAGCTGCACAACAGGAATAACAACAGGTAAACATCTAGTGCCAGTCTACAAAACAGAGAGAGCGAGAGAGGCAAGGCTATGTGCACATGCGAAACACACACACACACACACAGAGCCATGTCAGTCATGCGTCCGTGTTGAACGTGCAGGTCTGTTTGGTTTCCCTTCTCCTTCATTTGGCTTTAATTGATTGCTTAGACGGAATCTTCAAATGATACTGAGAGCGTGGTCTCAGCGGTGTGTTCTTCATGTGTGCACGTGGGGGACGGGTCATACTGCCCCGTTCAGAAAAGGAAACAAAAAAAAAAACACGGACAAAGAGGGAATGTAGGCTGAGGAAGCCGATAAGAGAAAGGAGGGAATCAACGGAAAAAAAAAGATGGTAAAACTGCGATTCCGAACCACGTAGTGCCGTAGTCGCTAAGCCAGTGAGAGGGTCACAGCTTCCTTCACCATCTTCTCCATCTCCGCTCGTTCGTAGCTCGTGGTGCAGCTGTCCTGTGCCTCGTTTCTTGGTGCGCCACTGGCATCTCCCTTACGCGCTTCTCGCCACCGCGAGAGGCTCGTTTCGAGAAACTCATACAGGGCCTTGGCACTCGCCGTCATGGCGCTTGTCTCATTTTCTTCACCCCCGCAGTACGGCACCTCCACCTCCGCCGCCATCGTGTGCCACCGCTTGCAGCTTTTCCCCTTACGTGGACGCATCAGAGAGGTAGCGTGGCGTTGGGCGCGATCACGCGCGTCTGCGTCGCCCTTCGCCATGTCGTCCTGTGCTGCACTGAGCGGATCGGCCTCCGCGGTACGCTTCTTCTGCGCTTTTCTGGCCTTGGCAACTGCTTTGCGCTGCTTTCGTTGCCGCTCCGTGTGCCGCAACACGAGCGAAGAAAGTTGGTGTGCACGGCGCTGTTCCTCGTGCTTGGAGAGCAGCCGGTGAGATGAGAACAACATCGGTGCCTTACCGGCGTGTCCGTCCGATGCGGTACGCGTGGGGCGGGTACTCTGTGGTGCACGGTGCGCCTCCTCGACGATGGATCGCTTGTAGTAGTAGTTGGTAGCGACGCAGACCTCAAAGTGCGTGACGAGAAGGTCTTCTGTGCGAAGCTCATCCACGGTGGGGACGACAGAAGGGGCGTTCGACCGACGCCCCTGCAGAAAGGAGCGACGCTTGCGTGGCGCCGCCGTGTTCTCGTTCGCCGTCGACCTGTTGGGCGGTGATGTGTCACCAGCAGTACCAGAGGCCACCGCGGCGCGGAACTCCTTCTCGATCTCTCGGTACGTCTGCAAGTACTGCACAATCGCATCGAAGAGCGCGTAGGCTTCTGGTAGACGGTACGGCAGCACGTGGCGCCGTCCCTTGTCGTCCGTGTCAGAATCAGCGTGAGAGGCGATGGACTCGTTGGTCACCCCGCCTAGGCCTGCGCCACCGGCACCACCCGCATCCAGCTCGTTGAACTGTCGCTTGGCAATCTTCTTCTCTTTTCTTTTCTCTTTCTTTTCCTTCTTTTCCTTCTGCCTGTTCCTCTTTTTTGTGTCGGTATCGTCGGAGAGGTCGTCGGCGCCGATCTCACTCCAGTGCGAGTCCGGGTCCTCGTGCCCAAAGAGTCGCTTCAGCAGGCCAGGCTTCTTCTGCGACGCGCTCCCCCAAACCCACACTCGACGCAGGAAGACGTTGTAACCACTTTTAATGAGCAGTTCCGTGCTGTTGCGTGCTCTTGCGCGGAGCTCATCCGGTCCTCCGAGGGCGAGGACACGCTCAATCTCTGCCCGGCAGCGGGTCTTCAGGGCACCGCTGTACACGCGCAGCACCCCCGCCAGCACCCCGACGGAGCCACCCGTGAAACAGAACGAGTAGGACGTGTCCACGCCTTGCTGCTCGAGCGCGAGGGCGGTCTTGTTCGTGATGTGGTACGGGATAGGGGCGATCACGACATCGAAAAGCGGCTGCGGCACGGGCAGAGGACGAATCGCTTCGATGGCGTACTTGCTTGATGTGGCGGGGTCGTTGAAGACTTCGCGGCGCTTGTTTGCGTCGCAGACATCCTCCGGCGGCATCAGGTGACCATACGAGTTGTCCTGTCCGTGCACAACAAACTCAGTCGCCCCCACGCCCTCGCCGTTCATGCTCGAGTGGTCTGCACCCGACTCCAAGGTGCGCATCTGCAGCGCTTGGTGCTCACGCACCGCCAGTGTCCGCTCCGTGACAAAAATGTCATCACTTTTGAGCGTCAGCGTCGCGAGGAGCAGCGGCAGCCAATCGGAATGCAGCTCCTTCACCGGCACATCGTCTGGAAACTGCCGCAGCATCTTGACACTGAGCAGCACCAAGGAGGTTTGATCAACACGCGTGTGCGGCAAAAAGAGAGACGAGAGTGTAACGTACTCCTGAATGCGCTGCTCCAACTCGGTGTCCGCGTTGGCGACGAGGAAGCGCATCTCCTCCAACTCCGCTTTGACCTGTCGAAGAGCCGCATCAGCGTCTAGCCACTCCTGGCTACGACCCTCACGTACATCGTGGTGCACAGCTTCTAGCGCAATCTGGCTGAGACGCAGCGTGCGGTTGAGGTCAGGAGGGCCATCGTCTTCGTCTTCCTCCTCCTCTTCTCGTGGTCTTACGGCTGTGTGAGGACGTCGACTGCTGCGGGAGTCCTTGGTCGACGGAACAGGGCCCTTCCGCGTATGCGTGGCCTTACGTGAGCCAGCATTGCTGGTAACGGAGGCGGTGCCACTCTCTGTGCTGCTGTGCGTCTCACTGCGGCTCTGTTCTTCCTCTTCTCCCACCTCATGGCGGTCTTCACCTTCTTCATCGCTGTGCAGGGCCACACTCGCTGGCGCGGCGAACCGCTCCGGTGGACGCTGCACGCACGCACCTGTTTGGAGAATGAAGGTATTATTCGACACCGTTGGCTCGCCAATCACATGAGGACGCGAGGGCCCCGCCAGTGAAGGGTTGGTGCTGCTCTCAGCCCCACCAACACCAGCAGCGGACACGAGGCTGCTCCCATTGGGCGGCGTCGTGGTGGTCAGCACGCTGCCGTTTTGCACAACAGGCGAGACATGCGTCGCGCGAGGCCCGGCGCGGTCGCTCAAGAAGGATGCATTCGTAAAAGAGGCGTTTGGTACAGTGCCAGGCCCTCCAGTTCCGCCTGCTGCTGCAGCGGCACCGGCCACACTGTTGTTGTTGTTGCCGACGACGGGCATCACAGTGGGCCCGGCAAGCATGCTCTCAATGGTTTGAGATGGGGCGGGCTCCTTGCGGACCAGAGGCGATCCGGCGACGCTCGTGAGCTCGCTGGCTGTGCCGTTCGTGTCTGCGTGAGACAGCGCCGCGCTGGCCGTGGCGTGTGCGGACGGGGCTGGGGGCGGCGGCGGTGGCGTGGCAGCGGATAGTTGGCTCGGCTGCCCGTTCTTCTTCTCCTTCGCGGTGAGCCCGGTCTCCTCCTCCTCCTCCTTCGCGCGGGATGCGATAGCCAGAGGCGCGGCCGCGGCCTTGCTCGCCGTCCGTGCGACGGCCTCTTCTGCCGCACGAATCATGTGCTCCACTTCTGGAGAGAGAATGGCGCGGACAATGGGGTCGAGAGGCCCCGTGTAGTAGGTGATAAAAGGAAACAACGGCCGCATCGGTCCCGCCGCGAAGGAGGCGGCCGGAGGAGACATGCCGGCCGCCGTCGCCAGCGCGAAGCTCCCAGTCATGCCCGGTGAGAAACTGTCTGTCGGAATACCAGTACCACCCGCCCCGGTGATGGCCGTCGTCGTGCGCGAGAAGCTCGTGTTGGCCTGGAGCAGCACGTTGGCTGGCGCGCCACTCTTGTAGAGAGCCTGGATGACGGCCCGCGTCGTGGAGCCCTGGGCGATGCGGAGGGCCTGGGCGATGCCCTCATAGCGCTGCAGAAAGAGAGAGAGTGGGCGTGCCTTGATGGGCATGCGACGCAGATTGCGTGCCCAGCGAACCACCCCGTCCACCACATCCCGCACTGCACACCCTTCTAACAGCGAGGTGGTGTCAAAATATCGGACACCGCCAATCTGGCGAAAGGTGCCCTTGATGGTGTACTGCGCTGGGGTCTGTGCGTCTTGGGCGGCGCTGGCCAACCACGGCTGTACGCGGCGTGGCGCGAAGGGGTCGTCCTCGGCACCGTTGGCCCCGCCGGGTCTGGCTGCACCACCACCACCTTGGTGCGCACCGCCGCCGCCACCGCTACTGCCACTTTCACTACTTATCGCATCCCAGTCCTTCTCAAGCTCCTCATCACTGGACACGTCGTCTTGGTCCTCCTGGGCATCTGCTGCCGCTGCTGCCTCCTGGTCTCCGACATCGTCGTCATCGTCTTCGTCTCCGTCTTCGCCGTCACCGTCGTCGTAGGCACCTGGTAGGAGGGAGTTCTCGAGGCTGACGCGACGCATCGGCGTGGCACCACCACTGCCCCCGCCGTGCCGACGTCGCGGCGGCTCACGTTGGAGTTGGTCAGGATCTACCTCGTTTTGGTCATCCAGCCGGATCATGTCACGCTGCAAGCGCCTCGCCTCGCTACGCCGGTGATACCGCGCGGTGCGTGTGTACGCAAAGATGACACTGAAGCCTTCTGCACGCAACTTTGATCGTAGTGCACGGCGAAGGTAGCGAATCTTGTCAAGACGCTTGCGCTGGAGCCAGATCAAGTCCGCGTCACGTAGCGGGGCGTCGTAGGGGAGCAACACACTGCGCTCAAGCAGGTCGGGCGTGAGGGAGGGCGTGGACTGGTGTGCGTGGCTCTCTGCATCGGTGGAGGTGTTGTTGTTGTTGGCTGGCGTGGCAGCTGCTGCAGCACCTTCCTCCGCGTTGCGTCGGGCCGTGGCTGTGCTCATGGAGAGATCGCGAGGAATGGCCGCAGCCGCAGCTGCCTTCGCGGCGGACGCCGTCGCCATGGCCTGGCACCGCTCCCCAAGTCGCTTCAGCGCGAGCAGCCATTCCTTGTCCGCCAGCGTGACAGGCTCACGGCACTCGAGGACAATGACGCCTCCGTAGCGGATACCCGTTATGCAGCCCACCCCGAATGTTTCGCGCGAGAGGCTGTTGGTGATATTGAGCGAGACCGGCTTAGTTTTGTTGTGCAGTGTGTGATAGGCGGTGGGGCTGATGCTGCACTCGTACATGGGCATTCCAATAATGAGGTACGCGTGCGGCATCCAGAAGTCCTCTGGCGCAAGAGGGTCGTCTGCCGCGCGGTGGCTGTTGAGGTAGCGTCGGCCGAGTCCGGCCGCGCTCTGGTCGCGGTAAAACCCATCGGCGGCGGCCGCCGTGCCGAAGCCCGGCGCGCTTTGGGAAGCACGGACGTCATCGAGAGAGTGCGAGCGACGCGCCGCCTTGGGCCCTTGTAGGGGCGTTGGAGTGGAGAGTCCGCTGCCACTCGCCTCGGCGGCGGCTGCGGCTGTGGAGGCGGGGAGCGTTCTGAGCAACGAGGAGCCGCCGCCACCAACACTCTCATTGCCGCGCCCCGTGAAGCTTTCTTCTGTTTTGGATGCGGTGAGGGCGCTCGGCGGAAGCATGTCTGTCGTCGCAGCCTCGAGGGAGAGGGCTCGCATACGAGGCGAGGGCATGTGCCGCTGCGGGCTGAGACCAGGCGAAGGCAGACGAGACGGCCGCTTACTGCGTCGCATGGGGCTGCGGCGGCTCGTGCTGGCACCAGCGTGGTCCGCCGCCGCCACGCGTCGCTCTCTCTCCGCTTCTTCCTCCTGCTTCTCCTTCAAAAACGTCTCATACTTGTCCAGCACACGCCGCAATCTCTTCTGTTCGTCTTCGAGGCTCACGTAGAGCCACCCGCCAAGACAAACCTCTGCGTTGTGCGGCAGCGCCTGCAGCTCCACCGCACTGATACTGCCAATAATGAGTGGGGCGGCATCGGCCGCGTAGTCGTTCAAGTCAGATTCGGTGTACCGCCGGCTTGAGACGTGGGCCTTGTCCGTCTCTGCGGAGCCACGGCGTGACGTGCTCGTCTCGGCTGCATCCGTGAAGAGGCGACGCCCTTGTGCGGCCGCGAGACGGGCATCAGGGATGGTCGCTTCTGTGTCCGTAAGCTGATAGTTGTAGCGCGGATGAATAGGGTTGACGCTGAACTCCGAGTACCCCACGTTGCTCAGCCTCCCTGCCCGACCGCGGCCCACCGGCGCCATCGACGACACGCGCCGCACCCTGGATTGACTCATTTGACTTCGCGAGTCCCCGGCGGGGGCGATGCCGCTGTGACTTTGCATCAACGCGTCCTCCGGCAGCAGCATCTCACTATGGCTACGACTATTCTCGTGCGTCACGGCGTCACCTGCGTTGTACGGGCCCGACTGTGGGGAGCCGGTGAGGCTGGGCAGGAGGCTGTGCGTCGGCGTCACGTCGCCAGACCGACGACGATCACCGTCGCGTGGGGTTTGCACAGCACTCGAAGAACGGCCCTGACGCACCGGCGTCGCGCTACGCTGGAGCTGGTCAGACAAGACCACGCGCAGGGATGTCAACGCGAGCAGCTCCTCCGGTGCACAGGTGGACACCAGCCCGATGCAGTCATAGCGCCGGTGTGCCGGTGCGGCTCTGAAGACGACGTCCTGATGAACAGAAAGACCGTACGCGCGGAGGTAGAGCTGGCGGTTGTGAGTTTCGCTCTCCACGACCTGCGTGTCACGGACAACACGACGCAGCGTGCCAGATGTTTCGGACCCCACTGACGCAGCGGAGAAAGATCGATTGCGGGCCTCAGCCCTTTCTGCTGAATGCGTGGCACCACTCGTGTTCACTGGCGCGCTTGTCGCCGTCGCCGCCACGGTTGCCGGCTGAAGAGAAGCTCCGGCCCCACCACCAGCCCCACCTACGGCTGCCGTCGATGTCGCGCGTTGTTGGATGAGCATGAGGTCAATTGTGCTGCCCAAATGCTCGTCGCTCTTCGACAGCAGGCCCAGCCCAGGTGCTTTCGTCTTCTTCAGCCCTGACAGCGGGCTGCCAGGTCCATCTGCGGCTCGCGCTCCCTTCACGGGCGTGTCCGGGGGTGCCCACGCTGGGCTGCCAACGGCTGTGGGCGAGGTGAAGGACTCGGCACCACCCACCACCATCGTCGTCGCGGTCACCGTCGCGTTGTCAGAGACATCCAGATGCTCCTCCAGCTTGTTCACGTCACTCGTCCGATAAGCTTGCAGCGCCACGCACTTGTGGCCGGTGTTGTGCTCCATGAAGAACTGGGAGAGTCCACACCATCGACTTGGTATGAAGGATTGCGCTTCTTGAGCACCGTACGGGCTGTTCCAGCAGGCACCGAGGAAATCGCGTTGATACGCAATGGCTTGCGTTTTTTCCTTCTCGTTGGCAGCGCCCATAGTGATAGCTACTTGATCGTGTGCCTTTTTTTGTCTGTTTGTTTGGAATCTTCGAATGCGCGTGGTCCGCGCAAAGGCGCGTCGAGCAAGAAAAGAAGGGAAAAAAAAGAAAAGAAAAAACAAAACAAAACACAATAAACAATAGATTGGAAAGGACAATAAAGCAAGCGGAATATGTTAGAATACGTGCAAACAACCAAAAGCAAGCACACAGACAACAGCAACACCAACAAAAAAAATGAAGTGCACGATAAGTAAGGTGCAGCTTCTGTTCACCGTTGGACGAATTGGTCCTACTGCACATCAATGCACACAACCACATGACGTCGAACAGATAGGGAGAAGAGGGATGCAGAAGTGGAAGAGGAGAAATAGAAAGAACTCATTACCCAAGAACCCCACGGGGTACGAAACCAAATACCAGCTTTCACCACGCTCAAGCGACGTCAAGACTCACGGCCATCTGGCTGTCAGCACAACTCTCGTGGAACAAAACGATGATGCAGACGTATTATTTGCTTGGCTCGTGCTTCAAAAACGCCGTGCCACTGGATACAGAAAGGATTTGCTGTGTACTCTCGTAGAAGAACACTTTTTTTTTTTTTAATTGAACAAGGCTCTAAAAACCTCTACACAACTTGGTGCACGCAAACGCACACACGCACACAGACACAAAGAAGACAAAAGGTGGCAGACAAAAGGAAGATTCATTTGCGCCTGTATCAGAGGAGACCGACGCTATTCTGCCGGCCGGATGTGGCTCACAGCGGCAAGGACGTCCTCCACCGAGTTGCTCCCAGCGCCGTCATCGGGGAGGTAATCAATAAATTTGACACACGCGCCACGAACCACAACACTTTGGATGCACTGCATCGCGAGAGGATTCATGTCCGTGAGCTGCTTCTGCGGAGGACGAGTTCCGTCGTTCTTTTGTTGCTGTTGAGAACGGTAAGTCCCTTGGGTTTGCGCGGCAACTTCTTCCTCGTTCATCGCCACAGTGCGATGCACGGCCGTGGCGGACAAAGCATCGATCTTGAGATTCATCGTGGCGGGGTCCATCTCCACGAGGCGACCAAGGATGATCGCCCCGTTGGTAAGCTCCACGCGCACAGATGTGTGCAAGCCAGCACCACTCGCTAAGACAGCAGGGATAGAGCTAGTCATGTCAAATCAGTCTCAAGGAACAACGGACGAAAAGAGAGAGATAGAGAAAGGGATACACACAGCGGGCACCACCAACAACAATAAAATGAGATGCACACAAACGGTGTCTCTCTTCTTTTTCATATATAGATTTTTTTTGTATGAACGAAGAATAAAAAGAAGGTGAATGTTATGACCATGAAGAGGTGATTGTGTGGAGGGAGGGAGGGATAGCGCTCGACCCATCGTTGAATGCACGGGTGCCTCGGCAGTCACATATTCCAGCTTGAGGCGAAGCTGCAGAAGGGGGGGGGGGGGCATTTTCTTGAATGCCGAACGGAGACAGAGATGGCTTCACGTGCCACACGAACACCGTCTTCAGTCTTTTCGTGCTTACCATTTATTTCTGAAAAGAACACAGCACACCCGTCAGTCCCTTTTTTTTGTTCTTTCTCTTCGTTTACCTAATTCGTAGAATGTTGTGGAAGGTACGCAAGTGGTAATAGTAAACAAGTCAATAAAAGGGTCTGAAAGCAAAAAGAGAGAGACGCGCGGATAAACACCAGCGCGACAACTGTCCTAGACCTCACCAACGCCACTATTCTGTACATGGGAATGCCATCGTTCATGCAAACAGCACAAGAAAGCACCTCTGGGGCAAGAGAGCCCCCCCCCCCTGCGACGGTGCCAACAGACCTGCCAGCGACATCGTGCCCTTCACGTTCCTTTATAGCTCCCAGCCAGGCACGTTACTCAGCCGCCGAGGTGCTCGCCGCGTGACTTGCGGAGGCCGATGTACTGAGCTTACGGTCGACGTCATCCTCCTCGTCTTCGTCTTCATCTTCGTCTTCAATTGCCGTCAAGACGCGCTCCTGTACGAACTTTTTCACCTTGACCTCCAGCGGAGTGAATGGGTTGGGGTCAATAAAATGCGCTACCGCACACAGAAAGAAGGCGAACTCGGAGAAGAAGAGCACCTCCCCCTCTCGCCGTTGGTCCGCCACGACCGCGACAAGGCAGTGCTGAATTGCAGACGGTGCGAGGCGGCGTCGCCGCGCGACACCGGCCCCGTTCCCCCACTGAAGCTGCTTTGCCATGACAATCGCATTGGTGGTGGTGAGGACACTGACGATACCCACATCACGGCTCAAGCCGAGCGTGCTCGAGCGACGGGAGGCCGAGGACTGTCGCCGGGCCGTGATTGGCCGGCTTGCTGGCCGCGTCTGGGTGCCGCTCAGCCCGTCTCCATTTCCATTTCCGACTGCAGCTGCGAACGCGTGGGCGTGTGGGGAGCCCGCCAGCGAAGAGCGCAGCGCCACCGTATCCGACACGAGGTTGGACAAGGGCGGCGGCAGCGCGCGGACCATGCCCTGTGCCTCCACCGGCTCAGCGAACTGCTCGAAGACCTTGTACAGGGTGTCGTGGTGGAGGGCGAAGAAGTGACGAAGCGCAGGGCTTTGGCAGGCCAGGTCGAAGGGCGTGGCCGCGACGGAGCGGGCCCCGAGCGTGTTGGGAAGAAGAAAGTCGCGCAGGACGAACTCGACGGCGGGCGGCTGGAGGGCCTCGTGGTCATCCACGTAGGGCTCGTAGGCCACGTAGGGGCGGCGACCACGGCGATGACGTGGCGTGGTGGCGGTCAGCACCGCCGAGTCCATGCCTGTCAGCTGTGCACCGGAGCTGAAGGAGCCTTGATGCGACGTGAACGCAGGCGACGAGCTCCGCACGTGTGGCTTCTCCTTGGCGCCAGGCGCGGAAAAGTCTCCGCTGAGATCGTGCACTACGCTGCCGCGGGCGGACGCCGTGATGGACGGCCGCATCAGCGAGGCGCCGCTCTGACCCCGGGCGGGACTCGCGTGGTTGATATCCGCCAACGCCCCGACGACGTCCTGGGCCCCATCGCTCTGTGCCTTGGGCAGAGGCGGCTGGCGATTCAAGCACACCCACGTGTGCACACACCGGAGCACCGCCTCGAGGAACTGCGGCAGCGTGAGACACAGCACACCGTGATCTTCGCGAAGGTCAACGTGGCGTCCCTCGTCGACGGCGCGGGAGTACGCACCGAGGCGTGTCAGAGGCACATTTCCCAGGAAGCACAAGGACCGATCTCGACGGCGTGCGGCATCGGCCTCTGTGTCCATGACGGCCTCGTCGGGGCTCTGGCGCGTCGCACCGCGCTGGCGCACACCACGGCGTCGCGGGGTGATGCCAATACCGCCGGAGAAGCTCAAGCTCTCACTCGGCGGGGACACGTTGCTGCTCGTCACGGCGCTGATTTGACGTGATAACCGCTCCGAGAGCGTACGCTGTGCCACGCACTCGACGATGCTGAACACGGCTGGTCGATGCAACGAGGTGAAGGCCTCCGCGTCGGGCTGAAGGCAGCGTGAGAGCGGGTTGAGAGGATTGCGCTCGGCCGCTGTGCCGGCCAGACCAGCCGTCCGCAACAACGCCCAGAAGGCGTGTACTGTCATGACGGGCATGGGGTGCTCTAGGAACTCACGCTCTTTCAGCGCCTCCACTTCGGCCTCTGCCTCAAGTCGCATGGCAGCGAGCTCCTCCGCGGTGGCCCCGAGCCGGCGCATGGCCCGCAGCTGCCGCTCTCTGTCTTTGCGTAGGAAAAGCGCGCGTTGCTCGACCACGTCCGCGTACGGGATCGCGTACGTCTCGAAGAGCGCCCTTAAGCGGCTGTAGTGGCGTTCCACCACACGGAGCACACTCACGTACGCCTCAGATGAGAGTCGCGGCTGGGCCGGGAGCAGGTCGGACATGGCCGTGACCGGAAGGCACTGAATCACGCGGCCCCAGTCCTCCTGTTCCTCGAGTGTGAGCAGCGTGTCCGATCGCTGTGCCTCTTCTACGGCGAAGTGAAGCGCGTTGAGGGACTCCGCGATCCAGGCCTGCTGCTGCTGTACAAGGAGAGGCCAGCGGCGGTGTTGGTGTGGAGGGAAGTACCAGGCGTCGTTCTTCGGATGCCGCCTGCCTAGATGGCGCTTCTCGTCAACCTTGCCAGTTACCGCCGATGGCTTGGCTGACGACGACGGCTGCTGCTGCGCGCGCACTTCCTGTGATGCCCCGCCTCCGTCGTTGTCCAGCTCCGCATCCAATGCATCCATCTCTGCCTGCAAGTTTGCCATATCGCTCTGCCCTTTGCGAATAATCCAATTCGTGTAATGCCGGAACAGACCGGCGAGAAAGACGAGCCAGACCTGACGACGACGAGGGAAGAGCTGCTCTGCAGCTGTCACACAGGCTGTGCCAGTGAGTTGCTCATAACAATCGACGAGAATGCGTGTGACCTGCTCCCCGGCCTCACGGACGCTGTCAGGCAGTTGGTCCATCAAGGGCACAAACGGGACCTCGCCACCCCCACCACTGGCGCCTCCCGCACCACCAGAGAGCGCCAGTTTCCCCTTCACTGACGTCGGGTCCGCCGTGCCGCTTGAGCTGGCTCCTGCGGATGCATTGCGTGCCTCGCCCAGCGCGGCTTGCACCTGCTCATCCGCCGCCTTCACGAGGCGCGTGACGGCGAGGGTGGGCACGTTGAGGTCATCCTCACCGAATGCCCGCATCAGCACAAGGTACTTGTACACCGGGATCCGCGTCAGGGGCACCGCAGGGTCAAGTAAAGAGTCAAACGTGGTGGCCAGCTGAGCCCTGACCTCCGCTTCGGCCAGCGCGGGAGTGGGAGAGGCGGCCTTGGGGCTTGCCACTGGCGCAGCCGCCGCACCACCATCTTCTGCAATGGGGCTGGCCAGAGTCTCCTCGATCGGGCTGACCGGCATGAGACACAGCAGCTCCGTATCACGACCCTTCTCCGCGATGAGGTCGTTGGCCCAGGCCACCATCACCGTCAACGAGTTCAAACAGGCGAGGGGCTGTGCCAGACGCAGCGCCGATGGTGTCGAGGCCAGGGCAATGCCGCGTGTCTCGGCGGGCATGCTGGCGCCCAGACCAGTCTCGCCTGTGGGGCTGGCTGACAGCTGCTGTTGCTGCGGCTGTGGTGCTTGCCAGGCTGACTCTTCGAGCTCATTCTCCGCACCAAGCCCGACGTGCTTCAACGGAAGCGGCTCCGTCAGCAACAGGCCCTCCAGGAGGGACGTCCCAACCTGGTCCAGCTCCCGCACACGCTCCAGCACTTCCTTGTACGTCTGCTCCGTCGCCGCTGATGCCAGCGTCGTCCGCTGCCGCTCCACCTCGTTCTCGAGCAGTGCCTTGTTGAGCTCGTGTGTTTTCTGCCGCATCGCCTCCACGTTCCCGTTCAAGCGCTCAATCGCCCCGCGCGTTTCGTCAATCTGGCGGCGCAACTTGGAGTTCACCTCGGCGCTCTTGAGAGTGTCCGAGGCGTACTCGCGCCACCGCCGCACGCCACTCGAGAGCCGCTCCGCCGCCCATCGCCGTGCCCATCGCTGGCGCAACTTCCTTTCCTGCAGACGCCGATCGCGGCACAGTCTCGCCCACAGCCGCAGCACGGTGCGCAGAAGGCTTTTGCTCCAGCTGGACTGCATCTTGGTGATGACGAGCGGCAGCCGCTGAAAGTGGGCCTCGCGGCAACGCACGTCATGGGCTATGGCCACCACCCGCTGTGAGAGCTCCAAGTGTGCTAGGAAGAAGGGCTTCCGTGCGTAGGGCAGCAACATGCCCAGCAGTGCCTCTGGCGAGGTCGGGCCTAGGAGAGAACCACCAGCACGCGCGACCACACTGAGGCCGCGCAGCTCCACACCGCCATTCTCACTACCGCCTTCACCAGTGTTTGGTGCTTCGCGGCACGCCGCACAGGCAGCGAGCAGACCCTCCAGTACACCATCATCCACCACCGTGCCTCCAAGAGCCTCTCGCACACCGGGTGAATCTGGCACGTAGAGGTGCCTGAGCAGCAGCTGCACGTACGGGATCAGCACTGCGTTGTGCCTCGGCAAGCTCACCACCATCTGGTCAAGCAGCAAACTGCTGACCGCCACGTGCGAGGCCAGCGACATCATCTGGCCCTCGCCCCCGTCGACGAAGAGGTGGTGAGTCGGGTGGCTGCGGATAACGCGATGAAACAATGCACGGGCCAGCTCGAAGCTGTTCTCGGCGCCTTGCTGCTCCTCGCCCCGCACTGAGCTGATCCACGTGTCGGTCAGTCCAAGATCACGCTTGGGCTGGGTGTTGGTGGTGGTCAAGGCGGCCAGCTCCGTGGCGGTGGCATCCATGGGAGGGAGTCGGCCGCGTGCAGCTCCAGCGCCGCGCTGCCTCGGGTGATCCCGTTGACGGTCCGTTGTCAGTGTTCCTGCCCACCGTGGCGGCACCGGCTGCGTGGAGAGCAGCGTGTTGTCCATGAGCGCTGGTGAGCCCGGGTTGATGTACACCCCGGGAGACGGCGGTGGCGTCAGCGTATTGGCGAAGGACGCCTGACCACCGCGAGAGGACCCGCCGCCGCCGCCATCCATCTGCATCAGCTCCGCAAGGCTGTTGACGGTGGCTCCGTAGCGCATGCCAGAGTCCGTGGTGAGGAGCAGCAGCGAGGCGGGCGCGGTCCCGTTGAACGGGTCAATGTCGTCGCTTGCGCGGCCATCGCCAAGGTAGGCCCGTGCGGTGGTCTCATCCATGTCGAGAATGTGCGAGAACTGCCCGTCACGTTGGTGCAGCGAGCTGGTGGTGCTGCTCGTGCGGCTGTGCACGCCGCTGCCGCCGCCGTCTCCTCCTCCGTGAGACCGGGCTCGGCTCTCACTGAGCAGCTGGTCCTGCACCGTCACCGATGTCGGTGCAAGACGATGGCGATTCGGCAACGGCCTCGCTTCATCCCCGCTTATCCACGCCTTGGTGGCGTGCCGCACGCTGGACATGAGAGACGCGGCCTCCTGCCCAATGGCTTTGGTGGAGCGGGCGGCGGGGTGTCCACGCCCAGCACCTCCCACGCCACAGATGCGACGACCGGAGCGGGGAATGAGCGCGGCCTCGCCTGGACGCCGAGCGGAGTGTGCCACGGTGGGCGCGCTGGGCTGGCGGGCAGATGAGGAGAGGTCCCCGCCACCGTCTTCGAACGGCCGCCTGGCCAGCGCATTCCCCAACGCGAGCGCCTCGCTGCCAGGGCTTGGAGAAGGTGAGGAGTTGCTCAGTGAGGGCACCCCCTGGTCAGCGCCACTGTGCCGATGAGGTGCAATTGTGTAAGCTGGCGAGGGCGGCATCATCATCCCCTTGTCAGCGCCATCTGCTACAGACGGGGAGAGAGCCCCCTCCTCGTCATCGCGCCGTGCGGCGCTGCGGAGTTCAGAGAAGACATCTGCGCTGTCCTTGCGTGAACCACCGAGCGTAGCGTACCGGTCAGACTCAATGTCGCGAGCCGTGAGAGGCGCAGCGGAGGCTGTTGCGCTGCCTGTGTGGGCGGATGAAGGTGCTGGTTGTGCGCGTGGACGCGCAGAGGCGTAGCTCGCCACGACCTCGTCCAGCGGCACGTTCCCGCGGCTGGGCTGTAGCGGCGGCAGACGCGCTGTGGCGGCTGCCTTGACCGGCGTGCGCATTGGTGGAGACGCGGAGGACTGAGAGGGCGACCCTTCGGCTGAGCGCGTGACGGCTGGCTGGCTCCGTGGTGGAGTGCGGCGAGTGCCGGCCGCGCTTGTCAGGCAGTTGTTTTCGGACCCTGACCACGGTCCAGATCTGTAGCTTGACGTGGACATTGACACGCTGAACTAGAATATATATTAATGTGTGTGTGTGTGTGAATCGGAACTCAGTCACTTGTGTGTTGCTATTTTACATCAACGAAAGCTGGCTAGGGGCAGCTAGACTCTCAATCACAGAACACGCTTGAAACAACAACAAAACAAAAAAAGAGAAAAAGTAACAATAATGTTGATCATGACCAAACAGAATGCGAGAACGAGAGGAAAGAATGAGAGAGAGAGAGAGACTATGTGAACGCTTTCATTGACTCTGGAGATGTGGAAAAAAATAGGAAACAGTTGGCGTGGGGGGGGGGGGGAAAGCGCGACGACTCTTATGTCACCGCGCTTTTTACCACAGTCCCATCCATTTCCAGTTCACCAGAATTCGTGCCTCAACATATAAAGTTCACATTCAAACACACATGCAGACATACTGGCCAATCGCATCCGAGGATACTGTCTAAACATACTCGCGGCTGGACGTACATTTATAGAGTGTTCATTCATTCATTTAGTTTTTTTCTTTTTGCATGGCACTGCGGCGACCAAAAGCCGAGGAATGCGCATCCTCCGCAATTTTTTTTTTAAATTGAGAGAAGAAAGGCAACAACCAACATACCCCTGACTGGTCAGATCTAGGCGCACTCGCAAACGCAAACAAACTAAAGATTTGTATATCCCACTTCTCCTCGAAAAAAAGAAAAGAAAAGAAGCATCAAGCAAGAAAAAAAAAAACACGAGATAATCCAATCACGAGAGAGACCCGCAGAGAGACAGAGAGAATACATCTCACAACAACTGCGGACACTCGAGGGTGCCCTCGTCACTTTGGTTGAATGTCCCAAAAGAGCAGAACAACAACAACAACAGCAGCACGAGCAACAACAAAGACACACTCACTCACAGACAATGCGCTTACTTACCGTTCAAGCAGAATCGGGCGCTTCATGAGCCCGTTCTCATCTAACTCAGACGCCTCGCCGTTCCCCACACGTAGGACAACAGCCTTATTATACCTGTTTGTGGAGCGTCGCAGAACTTCCCAGATGTCCTCTGTGTGTCGGAACAAGCGGCCTTCTTCCTCCAGCAAGACCGATTTCTCCTCTTCCTCGGACTGAAGGCCGAACACAAAGGGATGTGTCGGCGTTGCGAGCAGAAGCGCCTCGAGTTCAGGATCGACCGCCGCGTTCTCTTCCGCGTCTTCGCGTGCACCCGAGCCTGAGGCAGATTTCTTCTGCGCGAGTAGCGCCGCATGAAGCACGTCTCGCCGACGTTCTGGGGACATGTAGTAATGAGGATGATTGTGCAGACGATTGAATGGTAAGTGGTAGTGCGCAGGGCGAGGTCCGCTAATCGCGTCGATGGGCTCACCCTCCTTCCGCCGCGCACGCTCGTCCTCGATGGCGTTGGCGACGGGAATGCAGCTGTGGTACAGGACGTGACAAAAAGGCCGTATCTCCACCTTGGCCTCCGCGTGCATCCACGCCCGCTTTCCGTAGTTGTGTTCATGCAAGGCGACGGCGCCGCTGCTCGCGTCCAACTTGGGGCTACCCGCGCCGAAGCCGTGAAAGTTGGCGCTGGTAGATTGTCGCAGTGGTGTACTCGTCTCTCTGCCTTTCTTGTGGCGCTTGCGTGGATCTGCAGACAGCTCCGTGTCCAGCATGAAGGAGCTGGTGGTGCCGGACATGAGTGGGCTGCCCGGTGAGGCGCCGTCTTCGAAAACAAAGCCGGAGGGGCTGTGTGAGAGGATGATGAAGCTGCCGAGCTGCATCGCGTCCTCGTCGACCCATTCACGTGTGCCTGGGCCGGTTGGAGCGTTGCTGGCCTTCACATCCTTTGAGCCGCCGCGGAGGTGAAAGAAATGGCTAAAGCTGCGGTTCTTTCCGGGCAAGTAGTGGGCCTTGTCCTTCGGCAGGCCCGCCAGCCGCAGCGTAAAGGGGGTCGCCACGGCGGTGCTCGTGCCGTTGTCAGCCCCACCACTACCACCACCGATGCCATAGTCCAAACCACGCGCGTTCTCGGCGATGGCGCAGAGCAACCACCAGAGCGTGTCGCGGGCTTGCTCTGCCGTAACGTAGTAGAGCGGCGTCACAATGCCGAAGCCGTAGTGCAGCATCTGTGGACCACCCTCAGCGGGGTGCGTCAGGAAGTAGTGCTGATACTGCTGTGCCTCCCGCTCTTCCGCGATCTCGTCGTTGCTGTCGCTGTCGAGGCCGCTGTGCAGAGCGGAACCGCTGACAGACGGGGCATCTCGCTTGCGGGCCATGCGCCGCCTGAACCAGCCGACTTGTGACTTTCCTTTTTTGCCGTGTCCATCGCTTGTCGTCATCGACTCCTGTCTGCCCAAGGAGAGGGAGTCGTACGAGCTGAGTGCGGTGTGGCTCCCGAGACCCTGCGAGTCACCGTCTTGTGTCCTGCTGGCGTCTGCGGGCAGACCTGTGCCGAGCAACTTGGACGCGTTCAGCGTCAACGTATCCAGTCCGACGGTGGAGTGCTCGAAGTACAGCAGCCCGGCGAGGAGGCCTAGCTTGGGAAGGTCTTTGCACATCAGCTCGTACACGACATTCACATGGCGCACGTGACTGCGCGGCGACGTCCAAACCGCGTACAGAACGGAGAGCCAATCGGGTGTGTCCAGGTAGAGGCAGCCGTGGGGGAGGTCATCGGGCTCGTGAATGGCGGTCTTCATATACAGAAACAATGCGTCCAATCTGTTCATGCTGGTGAAGGGCAGGAACGCGCGGAACAAGGTGCGCTGCTCCTCTTCTCGCATCATCTGCTCCTCCTGCGCGACACGGACAGCGTGCTGCATGTCTTCGAGCTCAGCCTGCAGTGCGCGGATTTCGAGCATCGCCATACCCCACTGCTCCTCCTCTTCGGTCACGTTGACGCTCAGGGCGGGGGAGATGGCGTGCGGCGGTGGCGTGGAGCTGTTCATCGCACTCGGCGGCGAGGTCGTGCTGCGGGACAACGCGGGCTGCTTTTGATCCGCGCCCTCATCGCTCGGACGGCGCTTCACGATCACCCGCGACGGACGCACGGCACAGCCTGGTGTCGACATTGGAGCCGTCGCTGCTGCCGCGGTCGCACCATCGCTCTGCGTGGTGCTGGTGCGGGTGTAGCTGCCACTGCCGCGGTTGCCCTCAAGCCCGTTCGCGGTGAAAATCTGCGTTGGCGCGCGTGTGCTGACGGACAGGAAGCTGTCTTCTGTTGGGTACATACCTGAGGACCAGAAATCGGCGGAGGAGAGGCCGTTGCGAAGGTCCTCCTTCTGCGCGCGTTTTGGTGCCGAAGA
Organism: Wallacemonas sp. 195SL; assembly: GCA_030849605.1. Classification (NCBI taxonomy): domain Eukaryota; phylum Euglenozoa; class Kinetoplastea; order Trypanosomatida; family Trypanosomatidae; genus Wallacemonas; species Wallacemonas sp. 195SL. Next base: position 61,626 of record JASANS010002446.1, on the reverse strand, counting down.
TGGCGGCAAAGTACTCGCGGTGCTTGGCGATATCGTCAGCCCACCCGGTGCGGTGTCAACGCGCTGCAGGGCACGCGATGGGGGTGGAAGGCCGTGGTCGGAGTGAACAGTGCTGTGATCGTCAAGGTCGTCCTCGTCGACCTCTGACGGGGGCAGGGAGAAGTTCGTGGTGCCTGGCATGGTCTCACAGCTCATGGTTGTGGGCAGCCCACGGCGTGGACGGAGCTGGGTGGAGGAGAGTGCCAGCGCATCGCGATGATGGGGCTGCCCTGAGCGGAAGCTGTCGTTGCAGTTGACGAAAGAGACTGAGTCGTTCCGGCTGCGACGCCCTGGCTGCGCGAGCACAGAGCCTGGGGAGATGGGTTCTGGCGGGGCGCGGGGATTCCCACCCGCCACGGCAGGCCCCACTGGAGAGATAGGCGAGGACCAGTTGCGACCGCCACGGCCGCCGTTGCCCGGCTCCGCGTGCGGGTCGAGCAACGAGGCTTCCAGCGGCGTGTTTGGTAGGGAGGCGTAAAAGCGGTTGTACTTTGGAATCCGTTTGGCGACAACGGGGCCAGTAGGGCTGCTGCCCTTGCTCGCACCCGCCGCTGCCACGCTAATCGGCTCCAGCTCTGGCGCGAAGAAGCGATCCTCCTCGGCCTCTTCTTCATCCACTTCGGTTGTGTTTGTGGAGAGGCCCATGGACGTAGGCATGAGAGAGGTGTGCATCAGCACCGGCACCAGCCCAGAGAATTTCTGCAGGTAGAGGGAGGTGGGCTGGGCAAATTGGGGGTTCGCGAGGAGGTGCAGGCCCCATGTTTCCACAACAGCAGCCATCGTCTCGAGCCCTGACCACGCCGACGCCACGCGCGAGAAGGACGGCGTGATCTCTGCGCCACCCCCAACGCCGGTGTTGAGGGCCGTCGTCGCCGCCGTCGCACTTGACTCCTCCGGTCTCTGCATCGCGGTCTCCTCCACGCCCTGCTCGCCAAACCAGTACGCGATGTGCTTGAGCTCCACTGCGTCGCGGATGGGACGGCCGCCGATACGCCGCATGATGCGGAAGGCGTAGCCACTCATGACGGCCGCTTCATCCGCGGCGTCGTCCTTGGGCTTGACTTTCTGATCTTTGGACTTGGCCTTTTCCTTCTGCTTATCTTTTTCCTTTTCTTCGGCATCTTTGCGCCGGCGTCGCATGCCCGCCACGCGCTCAGCGATGCGGTGCTTCATGCGCTTGTGCACGCCTTGTGTAATGGCTCGCACGCTGCGCGACTCGGACCACACAATGGTGTCCAACATCTTCTCCAACTCCGTCGCCGCCTCGGACGAGTTGCACTCAATCACAAGCGTACCACCATAGAGAACATCTGTAATGACGCCCTCACCAAATTGGCGGCGGGTGGAGCTCTTGGTGACGTCCACGTCGACAGGGAAGCGTGTGTAGTGCTGCGATTCCCACTGAAAAGGATCAATAGAGGCAGAGAAGCTGCTCACGTTAAACGCGACGAGGTGTGTTGTGACCGTGGGGCCTCGCCCGCTGGCATTGGACGTCGTTGGTGAGCCGGACATGGGTGTTGTGCCGGTGCGGATGCCCCCCCCACCGCCACCGCCACCACTTCCAGTGCTGCGTGAGGACAACGGGAAACCGCCGCGAGGACCTGATGAGACGGGCGTTGCCACGAGGCGACCGCTGCGGGTCGGAACGTCCTTCTTTGGGGACGCCGCACCACCGCCACCACTCTGCTGCCCTTTCCCGCCTTCTTTGGTGCCCGCCGGCGGACCGGAGAGGGAGAAGTTCCGCAGCAGCTCAAACGACACCGACTTGGGCCGCAACGTGCCGGCCACCCCATCCCCCATCGCTGCGCCGCTGTTCACCGCTTGGCGGAACTGCGTGCCCCAGAAAAGCCGGGATACAGGTAATGCCATGGCCAGGCACAGCACGCTTTCTTCAGGGAACTCAGGCCCTTTCTTGCCGCTGTCATCCGTGTGTATTCTACCCTCCGACAGCGTCGCGCCTCCGCCGGGCTCACCTGTGTGGAAGAAGGAGCCGCTGTGCCCTGACACTGTGGTCTGGCGTGCGGCCATGCTGGCGTTTGCGTTGTTGCTGCCCCTGGCCAGAGACGGGTTGCGGACCTGGCCCCCCGCCCCGTCCGAGGCAAAACTGCGATTCTTGATGTCCGCAAGCAAGTGCTGTCCAAAACTGACGTTCCCATCGAGGAACATGGCGCTGCCCATGGCATGCAACTCCGCAGCAATCTCACCGCAGCCGAGAGCGGCCGCGTTGGCAAACTGGGCGTTCTGGTCGCGTGACTCGTAGCGCCCGAGTGTAGCATCCATCGCCGCCAAAGTCAGCGTGCGCAAGGACGGATTGAAGAACTCGACGCGATTCCACCGCACCACACGCACACCCTTGGAGGGACTCAACTGACGACTTCGTAGAAAGCGCGTGTCTGGCTCGTCATCGACCTCCCCGCTGAGCTGAAAAGCAAACACCTTCTTGGCACCCGTGAAGCGTTCATGCAGCAGAAGGTAAGAGCTATAACTCTCAACGCGCTCTTCAAACGGCAGCGCACGGAGCACCTCGGGTGGGGGAATCATGCCGGGGTAGAGTTCATCCTCCAGCCTCGAGCCAGTCGTAAAGACGCTGTTCGAGCTCGACGGACGCAACCGCTGACCACCGCGAAGCGAGCGAGGTGTGGCCCCGCCGTTCGTCCCAGCAGCCGGTCCTGCCGCGCCGCCGCCACCACCGCTTCCACCGCGTGCCCCCAAGCTCCCCCGCCACGGCGCCATGTGACTCGCGACGCCGCAGACACTAAACCAATGTGAACGACGAGGAACGCCCGGGTGAGTGTAAGGCGAACTAGCCATACCCGTCGGCGTGTGCCCTGCCCCTGCCTCGCTCGTCTCGTACCCGCTTGTGCTGCCCTGCTGTTGTCTATGGAGCAGCGCTGACCAGTCGCGAGAGGGGAACACGCCCGGGTAGCCGGCATCGGGGGAGTGCGGCGACGCATCCGACGCGCTGTCCACAACACGCAGCTCAGAGCGGACCAAGTTCTTTGTGTTCACGTTGCCGTCTCTGTCAATTTCGTTCGAATAAAGCCCCGCCGTGTCCGTCTGCATGGCGTGCAGGAATGCAATCGGGATAAGCTCTGCCGCACGGCGGTCCCAACAGCGACCCAGCAGACCTCGATGTGTGATGTTGAAGCTGTCAATAGGTCGAATCGGGTCGAACTCATCCATCTCCCGCTGCGCCGCCTCCAAGCACTGGGCTGCCCGCTTCTGCTCCAGCACCTGCCGGTACTCCTTTTCAGCTTGGGCGGAGTCGGTCTTCTCGTGATCCTCCAGCGATGTGTGGAAGACGGGCTGTGGCTCTGCGCTGGAGGACACGACAACTGATGAGGCGACGTCCGAAGGCATCTCAACTGGCGCAAAGTGGTCTTCGAATTCGCCACTGCGCCGTGCGTCTGGCATCGAAGACGCGGAGTTGCGTCGGCGACTTATTTCGCTGTACGTCCCATTGGGGGTATCGAGTTCCTCGGCGTCCTCGTCAGAGTCGCTGTTGAAAACGGCGAGGGAGTTGTTCGAGTCCGCTGGATGTCTTGAGAGCTGAGAGGAGTGCCGCCTACCACGTGGTGTACCAGCGGTGTCCGCGTCTGTTGCGGCGTCGGTAGCCTTGTTTGGCTTGGACTTCTTCACATTTGATTGACTACAGCCCATCGCGTGGTTCCAAAGTGAAACGAAAGAAAAGGAAGAGGAAGAAGAAAAGACACCCCCAAGACACGCACACCAAAGAAAAAAAAAGACAATACACTAGAATAAAGAATCAGAGGACGAGACCGTGAAGCTAACACTAGCAATTGTTTCAAAACGAGAGAACAAAAAGAGAAAGATATGGTCGCAGAGAAAAACAGAAGAAAACAAGAGAGAAAATGAGCGAACTACTGATCAGGCTATTGCAAATAAAAAAAGAAAACAAATCAAAGAAGGAAAGACAGCAACAAACAGTAATACCAATACCTGTTTTGCCTTTGTGTTTCTTCTTCGTTTGTTTTCTTCTTCTAACTCTGAACGTATCAAGGCACTTCGTCCTTTGGCCTTGTTTCTACTGCTCCTTCCTTTTAAATTATTTTGCGCTTCTGTTTTTTGGTGTTTTCTGTGATGATACCAAGCGGGAGAAAAAAAAAGCAAAAAGAAAAGAAGGAGAGAGCAAAGGAAGAAAGGTACACCGAGCCCCAGAAGTATTTGCTTCTGAAGTCCTGCATGAATGACAAACGTAACGGAGACAGACAACCAATGAGAATGGGAGGGAGTACGGATAAAATGGAGCTTGAGAGAATGGTAGATGACACACACACACGCACACACAAATCAACCAATCTGTGCGCCTGGTTTTTGTTTTATTCATGGCAATACCAAAGCTGCGATTATGTGTTCACTTGCGTCACTGTGGCGCGTCTCGTCCAGAGAAAGAGAAGAGCGATCCTTTGTTGACAACACATGAAGAGAACATGTCAGCTCAGCTGAGCACGTCATTTACGCTCAAAGCACTCTGTTTTCCCCCGATTTGTTCCTGCTTCGCAAATTATCTTCTCGCACTCTTGTTCGCACGGTACCTACTATCGGCGTGATACACAGACAGCCCGAAACATACATGGACGACGCAAACAAACAAACCAAAAAAAAAAAGAAAAAAAAAAGAAAATGAAGACAGAATCTGCCACACAAACAAACACCCACACACTATCCAGATCAGAAATGCCGTGATTGATGGTGATGTATGTCTGTGTGCATGTGATCAGCTGCCTCTGACTCTGTGATCGCTACACGCCGACTGGGCGGTAGCAGCAATGTAACACAACAATAACCGAAACAACAACACACACACACATACGCAAACATAAGCGTCGTCATGGCGTTGTGACATCAAAAAAAGAAGAACCGTCGCGAGCGTTCAAATATTTTGTGATTGAGCCTTTCGTTGATCTGCTCAGCGTCTTTCCATTCCTTCTCAGAAATGCTCTTGATGTCGCGTCCAAGGAGGGGATCCACGGTACGCTGCATCTCTTGCGCCTCCAGGCCGTTGAGCTTGCTGATGAACGCGTTACCCTTCTCCCAGAACTCGGAATGATACTTGATGCGCATTTGAATCTCGTGCTTCTCGCGCGCATCCATTCGCAGTGCTTTGGTCCATACCATGATGACGGGAATACCGAGCACCGTCAGGAGCATCCACGGGATTTTGACGGCCATTTGCCTCCCCACTAATGAGCACTGTGGAAAGAAAGCAACACGAAGAAAAGCAAAAAAAAAAAAAAAATCACCAGAAACTCAAAGAGCAACTTGAAAAAAAAAAAAAAAAAAAAAGGCGAAGAGCAGAGGGAGAAGAAGGATGTAATATGTCACCAGTACAGGGTAAATAGTTTTCCAAGAGCCAGAAGGAAAACAACAACAACAAAAGAATAGAAATAAGGAAATACCAAATGACAAGACGCAACTCAACGTCATGCGCTAGTGCCATTTACGCACTTCACTGTGTGTGTGTGTGCACGTGCTATCGATACCATCGGATAGGAAGGTGCGGTGGCCTCATGCAGAAGGACACAACTTTTGATGAAATGCTGTGTTCTTGTCTCGTGTCTCATTTTCTCTTTTGTTTTTTGTTTTTGTTTTTCGTCGTTCGTTCGTTTGTGGCTGTGTAGGTGTGTGCACTCTCACTCATCAGCCTGCTCTTGAATGGCCTCCTCCACCAGAGCTCGGTAGTGCGCGTTCTTTTGCCACACCACCTCCGTGTTGGTGCATCGCACGAACACCCTCTCCGCTGCGATGGGCTCGACGTGAACGATGGTGGGCTCGTCAATCATGGGCAGGGCCTCGCCATCGACCTGCGCATACAGGCTCGCTTGCACACTGAGGTCATCTGGGATGCGGGCTTCATACCCTTTCAGACGCGTCTGCGTGAAGAGGGAGGTCTGGCCTTCTGGCAGGGCCAAGTCTTCCGGCGTGCAAAGGACGAACATGAACATCTCGCTCGGCTGCGCCATCTTGACAGCGCTCGTCAGACCCGCACCCATGGCCCCGTAGTGCCACACGCCTCCCATCGCCTGCACCTCAAAGCGGCGATCATTTACGGCAACAGGGGTGATGACGGGCAGCGACTCCTCCTCACCAAAGGTGTGACTGAGCCGGTGGTGCGAGGCAATCGTGGAGGCGAGGAGGGAGGGCTGCGTGGCAAGGTCGGTCTGCGAGGCGCGGGCTGGGTGTGTGGGGTTTGTGCGCAGTGAGGCGCTGAAGAAACTGGAGGACGAAGCCACCGGTGTCGCCACGGGATGGGGCTTCCCAGGCATCGCCGTCAGTACGTTGGTGTCGCGAATGCCCACAATCGGCTCGTAGAACACCTCCGGATCGAGCGGGTCCCACGGGTGCGCACCGGCCGAGTAGGAATTGACGTTCGTCATGACGAGTGCCCGTGCCATCTCGGGGATGGAGAGCGCCACCATGTCAGGCTTCGCCGCAGCGGCCAAGTCGGCGCGGGGACCATCTATGGTGCCGGTCCCCGCTCCCACGGCTGTGTGTAACGTCGGTGAAGGACGCGGAATGCACACCATGGGCATCAGTTTGCGTGTGCTCTTGCACTTGATAGACCCACGCAGACCCATGATGCCGTACACCGCCTTGTTCTGGGCACGTGTGCTGCACAGCTGCGGGTACTTCCTTCTCGTTTCATCGAATTTACACACCACATAGGCATCGAAGCCAATGCTGAGGTAGTTGATGATGCCATAGCTCTTGCAGAGCGGCTCGCCATCGGCATTACCACGCTGAATCGTTTCCCAGTCCACGTTGTGCACGCGGTTGGCGAGTGCGCCGCTGTTCACGTGGGAAGCCGCCAAGGATGGCACCGAGCCACTCGGCATCATCCCCTGCGATGAGCGCATGATCAGACTCGTTGGACTCCCGTTAGGGCTGTCATCAGGACCTGTGCTCCGCAGCAGACTGCCTCCCATCGCCAGTGCCTCCCCGGCGTGCTCACCAACGGCATCGTCGCCGTCGCGTGACACGACGGACAGCCCCGCACCGTGCGGTTCGGCGGTGCTGTAGTGCCGCTGGGCAATGCGCAACGGCACAAAGCTTGCGCGCCAGCGATCAAAAGGCACAGCCGGGGCGGCCGCCGCGTGTGCGAGGAGCTGGCCCACGTCCGTGTTGGCGCAGCACAGCCACCCTGCCACGCCTTGACGTCTCTTCGTGAAGCCGCTGCCAAAGCCCAGACAGTTGGAGAAATCGTTGCCCGTGCCGAGCGGTATCGGTGCGACGGCGGGCGTGGCAAACAAACGACGCGTGGGGGCGCCCGGCGTGGCGTCAGCCGGAGCCGCGCCGGTGGTGTGGTCGTGAGGGCGGTGCTGGCCTGGGATGAGTTCCTGCAGGCTGTGCACACGCAGCTCACCTTGCAGCTCCAGACGAACCTTCTCCACTTGGTCAAGAATAAATGCCATGGTGCCGTCGCCGCCGGACACAAAAACAGTCCCGCGCATCTCCGCCGTGTCAACCTTTTCAGGAATGACGGGCCGCCGTCTGCGGCTCTGCGACGTGCCTTTCGCACCACACCGCGTGCTGTGGCGCTGAAAAGAAGAGCCGGAGTGCCGCGAATTATTACTGCTGTTGCTGCTGCTGCGACTGTGCGTGGAACTCGAACGACTACTGTTACTGCTGCAGCTCGCACTACTACTGTTGTTGTCACTACGTGAGGAGGAGCGGCTACCGCGCGCTCGGCCAAGGCCCCATCGTCGTTTTCGTCGCTTGCTTTGCCTTGTCCGACGTGCACGACGCTCAGCCCGTGCTGCCGTCTCCTCCTCGTCTCGCACAACATCGTCCATGTTTGCGCCGTTGATGGGGCTGAAGTACACGACCGCGAACTGTTTTAGCAGTTTCCGCAGACCACTGGGGTCCCGAAAGACCTCGCGTGTCAGCAGCAGCACGCGGTGTGCGCCGATGTGACTCCGCATGGCGTCAGCCACCATCTCTGCCGCGGCATTCTCACCGGAGCCTGGGTTGACGATGCCAAGAACATGCTTAAAGATGTCACCCTGTCCCATGAGCTTTTTTGATTTTGACTTGGGTTTTGATTTTCCCTTGGATGATTGTGTGCTTCCGTGTGTGTCGCCGGTCAGATACCGCCGCATCACGGCTTGCACTTCGTGCACAATGAATGCACGTGGCTTCGCGACGGACGGCCCTGCTTCCGTGTTTGGAAGTGCACTTGCACGGCGAAAGAACGAGGTAGGCGAGAAGGACCCTGGCAGGCTCGGCCGCCCTGTCGCCCTCGCCGCCGGCTGGTGTGGGAAGGGTGGGAGCTCCTCTTCGCCGCAATTGTCACCAAGACGTTCGTCCTCGAACGTGCTCGCGCACCTGCGACTTGGCTCCTCACAAACCACCACATCGGTGGCTGTGACCGCAGAGTTCATCATGAATGACCGTTAAAAAGATGAATGAAAGCGAAGAATGAAAGCAAAGAAGGGAAAGTTGGAGAAAGAACGTGCACGCACACACGTTCAATTAAAAAAAAAATTGAAACAAAACTCAGACGCTAACCATGAAAAGCAGAGTTGGGGAAACTAGGCAAATGGGGACAAAGAAGAAGGAAAAAAAAAAGGAGATGAGAAAGACAAGACCGTACCTGATGAAGCGGAATAAGGAGAAGCAGAAAAAAAAACAGGAAACGATAAATAGCAAGAGAGAGAGAGAGAGAGAGAGTTGGGAGGTCATTGGAAATAGAAGAGCAACTACGGAGTAATAGCTACGCAGAGCCTGACTTTTAGCGAGCAAGAGAGATCAGTGAAGAGCTGAATGACGACCGTCAACATAAGATGTACCCCACATAGTCGGCTAGAGAAAGGGAGAGAGAGAGAACCGACACACACAAGAATCGTGCTTATTTGCATCCCTTCATCCCTATGCGATGCCATCACCGGCAACTAGATCCACAATCAGCGACGCATGTGTGCCTAAACCCATCTAGCTGTTATTCTTCTATTCTGTTACTCATGTTTTTTTTTTGCTGTTGATGAACCTATTTTGTTGTGATTTGGCATTTTGTCCTTGTGCCCTTGCTGCAACCATGGGCACTGGAAAGAAACAGTCACAGCCATGTTGGGTGCCTTGTGCTTTTCTCCCCCATGTTTTTCTTCGTGCTCCCACTTGGACGTCTGATGCTCTAATGCACAGAAATCATGATAAAGCTGCTCCAGTTCCGCGCGGTGGGCTGCCGTCTATCGCAGGTCACGCCAACCGAGATGTCCACGGATGAGCTGTCCAGCAGCGGGGTGACGTAGCGGGCTTGCGCACCACGTACAGCAGCCCACGCGGTACCCGTCCAACGTGCAGCGTGCTGGTACGCGCTTGCACTGTGCGTCGACACAGCGCTGGCCTGCCCGTGCACCCAGCTCCCTCCACGATGAAGAGCACGTCGGCACGCATTCACACTGGCTCCCGGCGTCGGCAGGGCCGCATTGGTATGGCTGTTGTTGTTGGCGATATTTTTGCCGACTTGACTGGCCGAAGGCCCCGTTTTGGTAGCCGCAGGGGAGCCGCTGTTCGTGTTCTCGCCGCGTGTCATGGGTGCCTCTGTGCCTGGCTTCGGCCCTGATTGGCCGCCCCCGAAGAGTGCGCCAACGTGGTGCGTGACGTAGCCCCACGTCGCACTCGCCCAACCCGCGCTGATCCAGCTCCCCTCCGCACTGGCGCTACTCGCCGCCGCCGCAGCCGCAGCGGATGGATCCTGCGGGGATACCTTTTGTGCTGGCGAGCCACTAGCCTTGACGCCAGCAGCAGGACTCGCAGTACGACTGCCGTCCTTCTGCGGGGTACTCGCCGCGTTGGGTTCTTCATGTCCAATGTGCAGCGCGCCTTTCACCGCTCCCCACCACGACCGCTCAGCGGGTGAGACCGATCCACTTGTCACGGTCTGGCCTGCTGCGCCTGCTGCCTCCGCGAGCCCACCAACAGGGCCCGCTGCGTCATGCGGACGTGGCAAGAGAAAGTCGAGCCACTCGTGCGTAATGTCGTGGAGCTGGAGCCCGACGATGTACTTGTCGTTCGAGCACGCCACGCGCACTGCCGTGTTGGGGTGAGTGTGGTACAAGGGTCGGTAACGCACGCCAGCATCGAGACCCGTTTTGTGGAACGTGATTAGGTTGAGACGTAGGCGGACGGAGGCCTCCATCGCACCCGATGACGAGCTGCACGCGCAGCACATGCGCCGCAGCACATCTACGTGCGAAGAGAAGGTCAGACCGTTCCCCGTGCGAGCACTCACGCCCCAGTAGAGGTTGATGCCGCTGGCCAAGTCGTTCTTGACCGCCACGCCTGCCCCCACCTTGAGCTCACGCAGACGCCACCAAGGCACCGCACGGGTGCGTACCACGGCGGCCGCCCGGGCGTCAGGCGAGCTGGCAGGTGTTGACGACACGAGCTCCCCCTTTACCGCTGGGGAGGCGGTTGTCGTGCGTGTGGCCGTTGTGGTCGCAGCACCCCGTGTGCTGTCTGCAACGCCTTGACCGGCTGAGGGGGCTGTGACTTCGGCAGGGGTGGCTGTGTCGGTCGCCACTTTCTTGCCATCCTTGGGCCCCTTCGCAGTGTCACGTGCCGCGCTCATCGGCGCACCGCTCGCGGCGGTCGAGGCCGCCTTGGGCGAGTGGGCGGGTGTTGTGGTGGTAGTGCTCTGGGTCGCAGCAGCAGGTACCGCAGGCGCTTTTCTTTTCTTCTCTTTGGTGTCCCCCTTCGACTCCGCTTTAGACGGCACGCGCGTCGCTGTCGTCGCTTGAGTGGCCTCCTTGTCACGTGTAATGGAGGTGATGGTTGGCGGGCGGCGCTGCTGGTACAACGTGACGAAGCCATTCCACTTTATCACCAGCTCGTCTGACTGGAGAGCCCATTCTGTCCACGGTGTCTGCATCACGTACTCGCAGATGGGGACGCGGGTGTGCAGTGTGGGAGGCAGCACGCGCAAGTTGAAGACACCGCGCCACTCTCTCTGCGCGTTGTACCATTCTAGCTGCAGTACGTTCAACACACGCAGCGCACGCGACTCCGCGACGGAGCCCACCTCGACCACGGACGTGCCCTTCTCGGTAGTGTGGATTGGAATCTGATGGGCTGCGGCGAGTGCCGCGGCAGTGGCGGGGGAAGCAGGGACGGAAGATGACACGGAGGCGCCGTTTTTGCGATGACGCCCGCCGGCCCCACTTCCAACAGCCACTGAGGCGGCGGCGTTGCTGTGATGCAGATAGGCAATGATCGAGTCCTCAAGATCGCTATTCGGGCCGCGGTTGCCTGTGGCTGTCGCAGACTGCACCTCTCCAGCGGCCTTCTTCGGTGCCGCGTTGGACGTCAGCTGCCAGACACGCGTTGTGTTGAGCCCCACGCCGGCGTAGAGGGCTGCGGCAACGACCAGGTTTTCACCTTGGTAGATCGGCACACGCCCGTAGGAGTGCCAGACGCTATCACGCGAGACAGTTTGCGGCGAAGGCGGGAGCAGCCCGGGCGACGCCGTCCACGACGACGACGACGGCGCACGCAGCCAGCCCCTTGACACCCACCCAGGCCACCAAGACGGCCCCGCAGTGCTCCCATTTCCCCAGCCCGACGAGTGCGTCTGCAGAGGTGAGTGCCCCACAGGGCTCGAGGAGGACGGGGTGGCGTACATGGCGTGCTTTGCGCCGTTCATGGCCGCACCGTACACATTGTAGGCGTCCGTGCCCATGCCAGTACCCCCAGATGCGCCCGTAGCGGAGGTCTCAGCGGCCGCAAGGGACGAGGCAGGCCCACCTCCTGCTGCCGCTGCGGCAGCGGACGAGACCGCGGCTGGGGCGATGCCTCCCGCGCCTGTCGTCGTGTGTGGGGCCTGCGGGGAGGGCGAGGCGGACATCGGATAAAGTCGAAACACATCGTTCTCGGGCGTGACACGTTCAGTCGCTCCCACGTAGGGGGCCTCACCACTCGCCATGGGGCCAGCGCCACCGATGGCGGGGGCACTGGAGAGCACGGGAGCACCGCCGCCACCAGCCCCCATGGAGGCCACCACATCCGCAGGCACGGACGGGTCTGCGCTAGCCAGCGGGCCAGCTGCCGCGAGTGACGAGTGTTGGGCTTGCTGCTGCTGGGCGAGAAGCCTGTTGTAGCGGGACTCGAATGAGCTCAAGGGCTCTTCCCACGTTGCGACGCCCGGCTGTGAATCTGACCAGAGGGGGGCTGGGGCGCCAGAGCCGTTGAGCACCGCTCGCACCATGCGCCGCTCCGGGGCCCAATCAATAACCGAGCTCGATGTGGGTGAGAGCTGGTAGTCAAATGTGCGGTGAATGTAAACATCGTATGGCATTTGTGCTTGTGTTCGCGCACCTCAAATATGTTTCCTATTTTTGCGTGAATTGCTTTGCGTTTTTTTTTCTTGTTCTTGAAGGAGTGACAGAAAATGAGAGTGGAAAGCTGCAACAATGAAGAATGCGTGTTCAACAATGAGCTGTTCGATAAAAGAGGCAACAGTGTCTCGATGCAACACGATAACTAGAAAAAGAAAAAGAAAGCTAGGAGTGATACGTATAGCGAGCTAGTGATCGGTAGCGTGCTGAGAGCAAAAAAAAAAAAAAAAGATGGAGAAAAAGAAAAGACAGCAGTACTGCTAAGAAGTAAGGAGAAAGAAGAGCAAAAGAGCAACAATCACAACGGAAAAGGAAATGGGTACAGGCTGAGCTAAAAGTCGTCACCACCAAGTGAAACAAACAAAAAAAAAAACACTGAATCACCGTGCTCTACACAGCAACAGGAGGCTACGTAACAAATTGAACGGAAGTGAGAGAAAGAGAGTGAGAGGAGAGAGGGAAAACCCACTGAAAGAGACAGCGACAAGGAGAAGCCAGAGATGAGTCACACAAAGCTCTGAAATACCGCTCGCGGCAGTGCACATCCTTACTGTTTTTTTTTTTAGAACTTTTCTTTCTTCACGTGCGCAAATGAGAGAGAAAGAAAAGAACATGAAAAAATTAATCATCACTTCCTTCATGATCGAAATAATAATACTAATAAGAGTCATCGCCTTGGTGCGAGGAGAAGTTCGGCTCTGCTTTTCCAAGTGTCACTTTCGCACCCGCAAAGCAATACAAAGCCGCTCATAGAGCCCTGTGTTTAAATTTTTTTTTTGATTATATCTTTTTTTTTTTTTTTGGACAATGTACTGCATAATTCTTTTTTTTTTAAATTATTTCCGCGTGCGTGTATGCGCGCACGCGCATTGTGCCTTTTGACCAGTGAGAAAAAAAATGTGCAATGAGACCAGCAGTTTTCTTGTTTCATCACCACGTACGCATTCCCATAACTTTTTTATTTTATTTTCCTGTTTGCGTGTCACAGCGTATCGTTGGTGACTGCTTGGCATGTCTCTTTATTGCACCTAAGTGGAGCTAAGGTGTGGGTGGGGACAAAATAGAGAGAGAGAAAAAAAAAGAGGGAAGAAAGAAAAAACGACAACAACCGAATTAGCTGTACTCCCTATTGACTAGAGGAAAACGACCTAGATCGAGGTACGCTGTATACACGTGTCCTTATTGCCTTTTTTGTTGTTTGTTTTGCATGAGAGTGGACAAGCTTGGCCGACCCCGACAAAAGAAAAAGACAGCAAGAACAAAAACGTACGTCGCTGCAGGTCACACCAGCCACTGTTTTTTTTTCTTCTTCTTGAGTTTTTTTTTTTGCTTTGCATTCAATCCTACGCACTCTTCTTTAACCCTTCAGGGTCTCGAGGTAGGCGATGAGGTCGGCGCGCTCCTGGGGCTTCTTCAGGCCAGCGAAGGACATCTTGGTGCCGGGCATGAACTTCTTGGGGTTCTCCAGGTACACGTCAAGGACCTCGGGGGTCCAGACGACGCCAGACTCGGAGTTGGCCTTGCTGTACACGAAGCCCTCGACGGTGCCGGAGTGGCGACCGACGATGCCGTACAGGTTGGGGCCGACACCGTTGGAGCCGCCCTTGGTACCTGTGTGGCACTGGGCCGCACGGCCCTTGAAGATCTTCTCGCCGCGGGCGGCATCACCGGGGGGCAGGGGTTCGCGAGCCTTCGGGGGCATGAGTGAAACTTTTGATTGTGTTTGTTGTTAGTATTGACAGTAAGAACCTGTGTCGTTATTTGTGTGTTTGCGTGTGTAGAAGGTGACGGGGATACGGTGAATAAGAGAGAGAGAGAAAGAAAAGGAGAAAAAGAGGAACACGCGTATTGATTAGCGTGCGAGTGTGTGTGTGTGTGTGTGGAGAACACAGTGAGTTCACCATGTTGCACAGATCTGATTAGAGACCGAAAAGGAGACACCTCTACACGGCGTCTATACAACACCGTGATGACAAATGAGCATTCCAATGGCGCTTCGTCTACGCCCTTCACCAGCCTCGAGAGTGGTTCTGTTATATTTTGTTGACACGAAAAAAAAAAAAAAAGAACTCGTGAGTTGATGCTGGCACTTCTTTCAGACATGGTCTCTTAACGCTACCAGCGGTCTTCACCACATTCTTTTTGTTTTGCAAGAATTGAATTGCTTACTCAAGTGTATTTGGTTATGCGTCTTACGCCCATACATGTGCTCGTCATTGTTGTGAACGAAGAGTAGAAACCCGCACACAACAGTGCAGGACAAGGAAAGAGAACAAAAAGAGAGCAAGAGACAGAGGTAGAAGAAGGTGCTCTGAACACGGGACAGATACACATGAAACAAAGTAACCAACAAAAATCAGAAAGGACACAGACACAAGCACGAAGAAAATGAGCACACCATCTAAGATTTTGATAGTGCACCGTTCTTGTGACTTTTCTGTTTCTCCTTATTCTCACTTTCTGCTATTCAACTCTACATCTTTTTTTATTTCAACTTTCCGTTTTTTTTTTTTTGCGTGCCGATGCGAGCGGGGACTTCCTCACTAAACCGAACAGAAATGTGTCTTTAAGGATTGAAGTGCTAACGTGGGGGTAAGAGAGAGAAAAAAAGAGAAAATACCCTATGTGAAAAGAAAAAAAAAACTCAAAAAGACACGTCAAAGATGACAGCTTTGCATAAAAAGTGACGGACAAAAGAGAAGGTGAGAGAAACAAACACAAGGAATCGAGAGCCAATGGCAGACATTCGTGACAAGCTGCCGTCTGCACACCCACGACACAGTTACGTGTTTCGCACGCACAGTCCTTGTGTCTCTCTCTCTCTTTTTCCGTTTCCCCCATCTCTCTTCTTGTGCTGCTCGTGCACCTGTAGCAACACTGTATCTTTTAGACCTTTTTTCCCTTCCTCAACCCTTCAGGGTCTCGAGGTAGGCGATGAGGTCGGCGCGCTCCTGGGGCTTCTTCAGGCCAGCGAAGGACATCTTGGTGCCGGGCATGAACTTCTTGGGGTTCTCCAGGTACACGTCAAGGACCTCGGGAGTCCAGACGACGCCAGACTCGGAGTTGGCCTTGCTGTACACGAAGCCCTCGACGGTGCCGGAGTGGCGACCGACGATGCCGTACAGGTTGGGGCCGACACCGTTGGAGCCGCCCTTGGTACCTGTGTGGCACTGGGCCGCACGGCCCTTGAAGATCTTCTCGCCGCGGGCGGCATCACCGGGGGGCAGGGGTTCGCGAGCCTTCGGGGGCATGAGTGAAACTTTTGATTGTGTTTGTTGTTAGTATTGACAGTAAGAACCTGTGTCGTTATTTGTGTGTTTGCGTGTGTAGAAGGTGACGAAGATACGGCGAATAAGAGAGAGAGAAAGAGAGAGAGAGAGAGAAAACAGAAAGGACAAGGTATATGTGAGATCTGACACCGGGCCAAAGAGAGAGAAAGAGAGATGCCCCGTGTTCTCTTTCATTCTGAGCAACACATTTGCAGTACAACGTGGCGGGCAGGCGCCGCTCTCGTGAAGACTTCTGCAGCCCCATGTCAGCCTTGAAAGATGGTCTACTAGAGATGCACCCACGAGAGAAGGATCCCGTGAACAACAAGGATAGATATCCAGTGTTGGGTTTTGCGGTGTGTGCTCCTCCCCGCCTCTGGGCTGGGAAACAGATCGCGCGGCAACACACGGAGCTACGGACGAGCTGTGCAATCCGTGAGGCATGATGAGTCCTTTCACAAATTGTTCTTCATGTCATTCAGTGCCGCGCTGCACAAACTCATCAAAGAAAAAAAAAAGGAGAAATGCTGAATGAGACCAGGAGCAGCTCACAATTGCACGTGAGGACGAATAATGAAACGCGTGGGCTGGCAGTGAGTGGCACTGAAAAGATGATGAATGAATTTCTAAACAAACGAAAGAAAAAAACGCACAAAAAGTAAAAAAATATAATAGCTTGATGCTGTGAATGAAAGAAAGAAGAAGAAGAAAAAAAAAAAAAAGAAGCGTCCCGCTCATGCACAAAAAACAATGGAGGAGAAGAGAAGACACAATAAGGTAAGCCGCACCAAGAAATGGAAAAAAAAAGGAGAAGAATGTACAAGAAGAGCAATAACAGCCATATTCGACACGTAAACAAGAAAAAAAAAACACTTGTCTCTGTCTAGCTACAAAAATAGATCAATACACGCACATGTGGATGAAGGAAAAAAAAAAGAAAAAAGAAGGAAGAAGACTTGCAAATCAAGTTTCCTAGAGCTGACCGTACGGGTCCCTCGGTTTGTGTGTTGTGTGAGCACCGGTAACTACGCATAGACGCTCAATGAACGTGCTGAGGGAGGACATTGGGAGCGAGGGAGGCAAGCACTTGAAGAATGTGGACAGGACACAAATGTTAGAAGAGAGAGAGAGAGAAAAAAAAAGCAAAGCAAAAAAAAAAAACAGATACGCCAGTCAACACAGGGACCACCATCAACAACAAACCAGGTGAAACTCAGGCAAAGAAAAAAAAAAAGAATTTAATGTAATGAAAGCATATGGAGAAGAAAAAAAAAAGCGAATGTTGGGGCGGGACGCGCAAATAACCAAACAACGCAAAAAACAAACCAACCGGCAATACAGAGGTAAAAATCAATATAAAAAAGCCAAACACACACATACATACACACAAAAGGACGTCAACTCACAGCATCACACGACGACACGTGGACGCATTGACACACATCCCGTTGTCTTATTTAAAAAAAAAAAATAATATATTTTTGCTCACTTGCTCGGCGCTTCACCCCCCACGAACGACACACGACGTCGTCGTGGTACTCTGAATTGGGCTGGGGTCGCACTGGTGTCCATCATACTGACGTCCGCAAGGCTGCTCTCCTCCATCATGCGGCTCTGCGGCCGCGTGTAGGAGAAGCTGTTGTTCATATTGACGCCGTTCACCTGCGAGGCCGTGGCCGCCTTATCCCCCATCGCCTGCATCATCTCCTCTTCAGCAGGCGTGTTGGCAATGTCCAGCGTCTTCATCTCGGGCATCTGCGTCAGGCCCTCCACGCCACTACCCGTCACGGCGGTGTTCGCCAGGCGAAGCTCTTTCAGCTTGGCGCACGCCGTGAGACCAGAGACAGCGGTGATGTGGGGAATATTAGACAAGTCGACGACTTCCAGCGCACGGCACGTGGCGATGGAGGTGACGCAATCATCGCGCAGCAAGCGGCTGCCATCTAGCGTGAGTGTCTGCAGCACACGGCTGCCTTCCAAGAACTGCAAATTGTGCACAGAGCTGTTGGAAAGATCGAGCATCGTGAGGCTAGGTAACTTGCTGATGCCCATGAGTCGCTCTGACGTCACCCAGCACTCTAGCGCTGGCACGAGGCCAGAGGCTTCTCGCCGCTCCTTCCAGCGCCAGATGAGCTCCTTGAGGTCCCACGCGGAGGTCCACATGAGCCGCACATCTTCCACAACGGTGTCACTCATGTCAAGGTGCTCAAGCCGGGGAAGGTTCTCCAAGTGTCCAAGTCGGAAGCCGCGCACGTTACGATTGGAGCGAACAACAATCTTGCGCAGTGCCTTGGCGCCAGAGACGAGAAACTGCAACGACATGACGCTGGTCTGGGACAGATCGAGCACTTCGAGGGTGGGGATCAGCTCAATGCCGCGCAAACCGTCGACCGTCACGAGGGTCTCGACAATGAAAAGCTCCTTGAGGTGCTTGAGGATTTGCAACATGCGCAGATCGAACACGTCGGTGAAGGAGAGGTCAAGCTTGGCGAGGTGCGCAAGACCGGCCAGGTTCAGCACGCTGCTCAACATGCCCGTCGAGACGGTGCCGGCTGTTGCCCCGCTGCCGAGAGAGCTCAGCTCCTCCTCCGATTCATCCGCACCGTCGGTGATGTTCGTCACGACGAGCTCCTCTAGCGTGCGGCTCAGCTTGTCAATCTGCTCAATACCCTTGTTGTCGACTCGCGTGCGGCGCAGGATTAAGCGCTTCAGCGACTTGCTCGCACAGAGGGTGCTGACGCTGCGGATCGTGTTGAAGGACAAGTCAATGGTTTCAAGCGTTGGAATTTTCGCCAGCCCCGAGTAGCCCGCCTCCTGCTCTGACCGCAAGACCCCGCTACTCTCCAACGCAGCGCGGTCCATCTGCTGGCGTCTTTCCTGAATGATATCGCAGCAGTTCTTGAGTGCCAACCACTGCGCCTTGATGACTTTGAGCGATCGGCTGGTTTCAAGCACGGATAAATTGGTGACCTTGGTGGTGCTGACATCGAGCTTGACGAGACGTGGCATCGACGCGACGCCTCGCAGGCCAGCGTCATCGACCTTGCACGAGTAGAGAATGAGCGTGTCGATGGAGTGCGACTTGGCGATGTTCTCGACAGAGGTGACCTTGGTACGGGACAGGTTCAGCATCGTGAGCGTGGGAATCTTCTCCAAGCCCATAATGCCGGCGTTGGTGACGCGGGTCACGGAGACGTAAAGCTCCCGCAACGACCGGCTCCCTGACAGCACGCTGACATCTGTGACGCCGGTCATGCTGAGATCGAGTTTCACCAGCCGCGGCAGCTTGTCCAGACCGTAGATGCCCTTGTCATCGAGCGGGGTGCACTGCGCGTCGATCTCCTGCAGCGCGCACCGGGAGTTGTCGTCGGTCGTGATGAGCGGCACCAATGAACGCAGCCTGCGCATGTGCGATACGCAGAGGCTCTGAAGCGTGCGGACGCGGCCCAGACCGCGCAGACCCTCACTGCTGAGGGTGCTGCCCTTCAAGTTCAGCACACGCAGCGCGTGCGACTCGGCGAGGATTTGCACACTGTTGAACGTGGACATGGATAGGTTCAGTTCCTCATGATCGAGGTACTGTGCCAACGTGGCGAGCTCCTCAGCCGACGAGACGGCCTTCTTCTTGTGCTTCTTGTCCGCAGAGTCACTGCGCTTGCGTGCGCCGGAGCTGTGCGGACGCTGCCGGCGCGTTTCGCGTCGCGCGGCACGCGGTGTCTTGGGGCCCTCCGTCGCGACCGAGCCACCAACATTCCCGCCGTGCTCCTCCTCCTCGTCGTCGTCGTCCTCGTCGTCAGGGCCGTCGTGGTCCGACGTGCCGAACGAGGGCAGGCCCACACCGGATGTAGGCGAGTCCAGCAAGGTACTCGCGACGGTATTGCGGCCGGGCTGCGAGAACTTCATCAGGCCGCCTCCCGTGGAGGGTGAGCTTACGGGGGACAGGCGCGCTGGAGGGCAATCCTGCGAACCGGACGCGGAGTTGCGCTTGGACGTGAATCGTTTAGAGTTGGAATCAAGCGAGCTGGTGACATCGGTCAGCTCATCCAGGCCACGTTGGGGGCTGAGCAGAGACGGCCCTGGCTTCGGTCCCGCTGTCGTTGCCGTCGTCGGCGTCGTGCCGTTCGCGGTGTGCGATGGCGATGAGCCAGGTCCACGTTGTCGTGCGCCTCGCGCAGGGGCGGCGGTCTGGCCTGTGAGCGGTGTGGCCACCTCTGTTGTCGCCGCTTTCCTCTCTGGATCGTTCGCACGAGACGGACTCACGGGCTTGATGGTGTTGGTGCGTCGCGTCAGGACGGTGGTTGCGACAACATCATCCTCCGCACCGTTCTTGCGTGCGGAGCTTGTGCTGGTTACGCTTGCCGTACTCGATGTGCGGACGAGCGGCGTCGCGCTGACCTTGAGGGGCTGCTTCATGGTTGTGGGCACCGGCGTCGCCGTTGTCGTTGGCGCTGGGGTTGGCGTCGTCGCTGCGGAAGGTGAGGGCCTCGCCCCCACGGACGACGAGGCCCGGCTCGGCGCGCTCTGCGTCGTCGCCGTGGCTGGTGTGTTGACAGGCTTTGGTGTAGGCATCAACACAACGAGCTTCTGCGGGCTCGGCGGCTTCGTGACGGTGGCCGGTGGCGAGGGCTCTGTGCCTGACGAGACGCGTCGCTGCGGTGCGGCCTTGGCTGCGGCGGACGGCGGCTGTGCGGGTGGCACTGGGGAGAGCGACTTTCGCGCGGTGGTGTTGGCTGAGGAGACCGGCGGTGAGGGCCGGCCTGTGGCGGCGGGGGGCGTGGTGCGCACGACTGTGCCGTTGCCGTTGCCGTTGCCGCTGCTGCTGCTCGTGCTGGTGCTCGTCGTGGCAGGACTCGTGGTCCTTGCGACGGGCTTAGCCGCTGTCGTGGTCGGCACACTTGGCCGCGCGGGGGTGGCGTTGGGGTACGGGTGCGCCATGACGCGGCCGTTCTGCAGCGCGGAGCCGGTGGGCGTGGTGGCGGATGGAGGGGTACGCTGCGTGTGTGCTGTGGGCACCGTGACGCGGCGCTGCTGGCTGACGCTCACGGCCGTCGCACCGGAGCCGGTGGAGGCGGTGGTGCCCTGAGACGCGGGCCTGGCCAGTGGGGTGGGCATCCTCTTCACAAAAGGGAGTGCGACTGGAGCGTGGGCGGCTGTGTTGGCTGGTGTTGCCGCCGCCGCCGTCGTCGTCGTAGGTGGCGTGGTGCTTGGCCGAACACTCGTGTTCGCGTTGGTCGGTGCGCGCGGAACGGAGGGCGCGGAGGGCACTCTGTCGCCGCTTCCACGCGAGGAGCTGCTGGTGAGGGTGGAGTTCGTCAGCGTTGGCGAGATGCCTGTTGACCGGGTCGGTGCGGCGGCGGCGGCAGGAGCGGCTGTGCTCGGCGTCCGCGATGTTGTGGCCACACCACCACTCGCCATGCTCGGCGCGCTGACGCTCGTGCGCGGGGCGGGAGATGTGGCCGGCGTTGGTCGGCTTTGTGGGGTCGTAGACGAGCTCAGCGAAGATGTCGCGCGGCTGCCGACCGGGCGTGGGTTGTTCAGCCGCTCGTTGAAGGCCTGCACGGCGGCGGCGAGGTGCGGCTTGCCGGTGGCGTCGACGGTGGCCTTGCCTGGCGATAGGGTACGGACAGGGCGGCCCGGTCCACTCGTGCTGACGCGGTCGGTGGTGAGGCTCGTCCGAGGTGACGTGGAGGGCGAGCGAGGGCCGAAGGGGAGCAGCGGGACTTGTGATTTGCGCTGTGGTGTGACGGAGCGAGCCGGGGTGGGCGGTGCTTCCTCTGCCTTCTCCGCCGCCGCTAACGCCTCCCGCGGGTTCGCCGGCTTCTTGTACACGAGCGGCGACGGCTTCACGCCAACTGCGGGGCTCTTCGTAAGCGGTGCACCCACAGTAGACGCTGGTGGGCGTACAGGCGGTGAGGAGGCAGCAACGGGGCGTGCTGTGACGGATGTGGTGGCGTTCGCGTTGGCCAGCCGTGCGGCTGAGCCTGGGCGTGGCGCACTAGACGCATGCGGCGGCACCTTGGTTGCTGCCGCTGACGTGCTAGGAGGCGTGTAGAGCTGTGATTTGCCCGCGATACCATTTCCACTCGTAGTCAGGCTCGATTTCTTTAGCGAGTCTGTCAGCACGGTGTCGCGCTTCTCCGCCGAGGGTGGCTTCATACCCGTTGTCGGTGCTGCGGCCGCTGCAGGGTGGCTGCGACGCACCGAGGAGGAGGTACTTGCAACGCCGGTGTTTATCCGTCCTGCTGTGCTACTGCGTGACTGATTCATTGACGTGGCCAAGTCTATTGATGAGTAGGTGGAGGGATACCGGGACCGCTCCTTTCGTGGCGTGTAGATGCCGTCTTCCTCCGCGTGCAGCGGCACGACTGCATTGCTCATCGTGCTTAAATTTTTATTTCTCTCTCTCGTTAGCCCTTCTTGCTTTTCCTCCAAGTTGGTTGAGAGTGTGCGTGCGTGTGCTTGGCCTGTGGGCTCTGCTTCCTGTGCGCAAGATGTTTTCGCCAGATAACTGACACGAAACCGAGGCAATAGGAAACAAGAGGGGTGATGGTCACAAAATAATGGTCACTGTATCACGAGGGGATAACGGAAGAAGAAGAATGAAGGAAAAAAAAAAGAAGAGAGAGAGAGAGTCGAAGATGGATGAACACAACGAATATGCGCACACGCAACGTGAACGAAAGAAAAATCAGAAAAGAAAACAAAGAGTACCGCTAAAAGGAAACTGTACACGGACACAGTGATGATAAAAACAAACAATGGCTGAACAAAGAAGAAAAAAGAAACAAGAGGGGGTAAAGGAAATAAATCTGTGACACGCAGACTCGAGTGGCAAACACCGTCGGGAATGTAAAACAAAAAAAATTAGATAAATCCGCTGGTGATGTCTACAAGTCCCTCTAACAACGTGAACCTTCTACAGATTCACCGAGAAGAGGTGTGAGGTGTGGAGAATGATGTGAGAGCTAGCAAACAAGAGCAAAGTGCTTGCCCCTTGGTCACCTCTCAATACGGGTTTTTTCTTCTGGTTCCTGAGTTGCCCTTTTCACAACACAAACACGTGTTCACAGGGCAAGTGAATAATAACTTGCTTTGCTTCTTTTTCTTTCTTTCTTTTTCCTTTCTCTCTCTGCGTATCCCTGAATAAAAGATGAGGATTTCCACAGGTGAATAAAAGGGGGGAAAAAAAGAGAGGAGGATAGAAACAGACACGATGTGTGACCTTGATTTCCTAACGTGAGCGAGGACGAGAACGAGAGAGTAAGAGAGCGAGAGAGAGAGAGAGAGAGAGAGGAAGAGAAGTTGTGTAAGCAGAAGCGTGCTGAGAAAAGGAGATGCTGATGCGCGCCACCAAACTAGAAGCGGGCAGTTATGATGTTGTCTCTATTGTGGCGCATGCAAGAAAAAAAAAGCCCTCCGCGCCTCCTCCTTTGCGTCTCTGTGCTCGACAACGAATCAATTTCAATAGTGAGGCGTGGAGTGCGAGTACGTATGATACCAGGCAAATGCAAGAGCGGACTGTTCTTTTGACACCTTCGAGAGGCCATGCCAGGAAGTAATGATGGCATTCGAGACCAGATTTTCTGTTTTTTTTTGTCTTGTGCGTATACATGCCTGCGCAGGCACAACGTTACGTGTGTATCTCTCATATCTGTGAAACAAACAAAAAACGAAACTATGAGGCCGAATGAGGGGAGATCAATAGGTGAGCCCCAAGCAGGAAAGCGTGGTGTTGCGCACACTCATGTTTGTCTTTCATTTCGTCGCCGCAGCGCCACTTTTCGCTACGAGGCTCCACCGTCTGAGCTGCGTGTTTTCTGCGCGCTATGAAGCGTGGCGTGTTCTTTTGGGTTTGTTGCACCACGGCGTGCTGGCTGTTGTGCGCGTGGGTGTCGCTGGCGGTGCTTGAGACGACGAGACTCGCTAATTCGCATGTGGCGCAATGCCGACTTGACGGCCTGGCGCATCTTCATCTTGGCAGACGCGGCCATCACGGACGTCGTCAGCGCGACCGACACCCCGGCCTCCTCTTCGAGTTTTTGATGCAGCTGAAGCATCTCAGGCGTGCGGTTGTCACCCTCCAGGGCCACCAGACTCGCGTGGGACTCACCCACCCGAGGCAGCAAGCCCTGCGTGGCGGTCACAGGGAAGATCACCGGCTGAAAAAGGGTGGCGTTGGCGCTGGCGTCGGGGTGGCCAGTCGTGGGGACGATGTAGCGCTGCGGGGCCCCGTTCGCAGCGTAGCCAACCGCCTGCGCACTCAGACGCGCGCGCGAGAGTAGAATGCGAATGGTGCCCGTGAGCATGGGATCGAGCGGAGGTGCGGGCAGGCTGTGCGGACGACCTTGCTGAGCAGCAGGGCCTGTTGGTTGTGCGCCGGCGACCGGGTCGGCCTCACGCCGAGCGCGGAAGCCCGGATCGACGGCGTAGAGCATCTCCGTCATCATGGCCACGGCGGCAGGTGTTTGGTGCGGCCCGAGGCGACGGAAGGCGGCGTGAACGACCTTGCGCAGGGCGAATTGGATATGCAGAATCGCCACGCCGTAGTCGAAGGGGTCCTCAAGGTGGAGGGCGGCGTCAAGCACGGGTCGCACACGCGTGCTGTCTTCTTCCCCAGGCTTCGCATGGCCTGACACGGTGGCGGCGTGGAGCAGAGCGCGGTACGCCCCGACCCGCTCCCGACGGGCGTCATCCGCCGCGCGGAGGAGACTCCGTGCCCGCGAGGATTCAGGCTTGGTGAGGAACCGAGAGGCACCCAGGTGCATCGCCACCTCCATCGCCGCCGGCAAGGAGAGGTTGAGAGAAGCCAGTGCACGTCGGTGCGTGGCGCTGGCACTGTCGCTGCTCAGGGAGGGGGAGAAGCGCGCGAGCAGGGCCAGGTCATCGCGGGACTGCTGCTGAGTGGCGGCAAGGGACGCATCTGACAGGCCCGTGCTTTCTGCCTGGAGCGGTTCAGCGCTCGGTCGGACCACCGTGCTGCGATCCCCTTGTCGTGCCAAGAGGGAAGAAGAGGCGCTCTCGCTGCTCGTCTCCTGACGTGGTGCGTGGTTCTGATTGTAGAGCGGGTTCGACAACTCGAAGACACCGCCGACACGCTGCATTCCACCACCCTTCGTGAGGCTGAGAGTGGCTTGCCGTGGCGGAACTGGCGGCTCACCAAAGACGTCGACGCGCATGGTCATAGCGGTGTGCAGGAGCTTCGCGAGCGTGGCCTTGGTGATCTGGACATCGCCACGCGTGATGGCGGCGAGAAAGGGGATGAGCACTTCATTCGGCAGTGCCGCCGTGCCAGCGTGACTGCCAGCACCACCGGCGGACCCGCCACCGTGCGTGACGCCACCCGTTGGGGCTCCAGCTGCGCCTGAGCCCGCCTCGTAACTGCCGCTGCCATAATGACTGCCCGTCTCCACGCCACCACGCACACTTTCGACGCTGCCGCTGCCGCTCGCCAAGGTGGGCGGCGCCAGGGCGAGACGGAACTCGGGTCTTTCCAGCAGCGCACGGGCTAACTTTTCGCACAGCATCTTCTGGCCGCTGTTGCGCACAGGCGTAGACGCCAGAAGCTCGGCAACGGCTGCCAGCAGTGGCGCCAGGGCGACGTGCCTCTGCTGCAGGTGAAAGGCAAAGCTGGCGGCGATGGTCGTGACGGCGGTGCTCTCGGCGCGTGGCATCGTGTAGGTCAAGCTGCGCTCAAAGTACGTTGGGGTGAGCACCGCCAGCATCGTCGGGCTGCCTACGCACACGGCCGGGTGCTGCTGCGCCAGCACACCAAGACGCGCCTGGGAGGCCGTGAAGTGCGTCGTCGCCTCTGCCGCGGTCATCTCAGGATGACGCGCACAGAACGCCGCGAGCGAGTTTGGCAACGCCAGCCCATCACAGACGCACCCGCTGACAAGGCGGTGGGCTGCCGCCCGCACGTGCGTCAGCTCCGTCCGCCCAGCAAGAAAACCGAGAGAGGAGAGCGTGCCTTGAATGGCGTCAGCCACTAGATGACGCACCTCCTCCGCGTACGCCATGGCGGCCTCGCTGTGAGACCCGCCGCTGCCAACGGGTGGCACTCCTGACGCGACCGCGACAGTGACGTCCGCCGCGACGTGGTAGATGGCATCGGCGTGGTGCACGAGCGCGACGCTCACGTTCAGGTAGTGCAGCATCACGGACTCAAACACGTTCCCGTTCACCCAGGCCGGGTCCGTCTGGCGCGCGAGCCGACGCTGCGCCGGGCTTTCCTCGCTGTCAGGGTGACGTGTGGATGAGAAGGAGGCGGAGGAACCCGCGTCGTCACCACGCGCCGCGTCGGACGGATTGGTATTGCTGTGGTAGAACAGGGCGCGCACGGAGTCATCAACGAGGTCGCCAAACAGTTTGTAACGGAGCAACACGGAGGCGATGGTGGAGAGCACCTTCAAATAGAGTGCTGCACAGCGCATGTAGTTGAAAACAGCCTGCTCCAGCGAGCCACCAGCGTCCTCGTCGATGCGAATCCCGGCGGCGTCAAAGCGCTTCTTGAGATCGCGCTGCTTGTCTGGTGAGAAGAGCGTGCCTCGAGCCCGCCCGCTGTGAACGCTGCGGGCAGGGAGGCCAAGCATAACCCACAGCCGTGCGAGCGAGCGAGCCTGAGCGGGGTCGGCCGCCTCGGCCTCCACACCAGGCGTGGCTGTGTGGCCAAACAGCGCCACGCACACATGAGGCTCTGCAAGCATCACGCTGAGCGTGTTCAGCGCCGAGTCATCCAGCCGCGTGCGCAGGAGCACGTACTGGCGAGCCGCATAGGTGGCCACGCAGTCTGCCAGCTCTCTCACCTCCGGCACACGACGATCACCACGCAGCAGGGCACGTAACAACACCAGGGTGACTTCCAGCGGCACCACAGTGGGGAAGGTTGGGGTGCGGAGGGCTTCTGCCGTGGTGTACACCGTCGCTGCCTGGTCTGGTGTGGACGCGCGTGACCGCTTGGACTTGGCTTCGCGCAGGAAGGGCCGCGCATCGTCGTGGTAGGTCAGCTCCTCCACGTCAGAGGGGGCGTACAGCCCAGCCGTGGCTTCGTGTGCCGCCGTGGCGAACACGCCAGGCTCGAAGAAGATATCTTTGGGGCTGGTGTGGGTGGCGGTCTGCGCTGTGGTGGCCCGACTCGAGGGCCGCTCCGTGTCCACGCCACTTGTGTGCATGCGGGCACGACGCACAGCACGGAGAAGGTCAGATTGCAGGGAACTGAAGCGCGCCTCGTGCGGGTCCATCGCTTCGTGTCTGAATTTGTGCGTGAGAAGGGTCCAGAGCCTCGCCGCCGTCGTCCGTTCCGTCCGTGCGAGCTCACTGGTTTCCCTCAGCGCCAGCCACGGCTCCAAAAGACGGAAGAGCGAGGCGGCCCCGTCACGGTGCGCGCAAATCTGCGCCAGCGGGTAGAGCTCAAACAAGGCGACGAGATTGCGAAGGTAGCTCTCCATGACGGCGCGTACCTGTGGCGTCATGCCATTGATCACCGTCGCCCCGTCCGTCGCGGCGCCGTGCGGGACAAGTGCGTTGCTGACCAGACCCAAATCGAGGCTCTGCTTGATGACGGCGCCGATGATCTCCTCCGGCGTCAGCTCGCCCTCCGCGGCCGCCTCTGCCACGTCAATGTACGCACTGAAGACAAAGCCAGCGCGTGGGTAAGTCTCCTGGTGTCCGGCCGCACCAGCGAGTCGCTCCGCCTTCATGACCTCCTTCTCACCGTCTTCCGCGGCGTCTTCGGCGGCGATGGGGACGTCTGCGGCGAGGGCCTGTGTGCGCAGGGATGCATCCTCCACCACAGCGGTGACCAGCTTCTCTGGTGCACAAGTCCAGCGGAGAGATGTCTCTTCAGGTGACGCCGTGGCAGTGCCATCGGTCGTGTCCGAAGAGGAAGGTGCGCTCGTGCGGTGACCAGCTCGCGTCTTGACGTCTCCTCGTGAGGCAGAGAAGACGCCAACACCTCCTTCCAAGCTTTCCATATCAATGTGCATCTGCTGGTAGCGTACATCGAGCTCGTTGAAGGCACTCGCCGCAAGAAGAAATTCCTGCTTCGACGGGACGTGGAAGGCAGACGGGACACGGGCCCTCGCCGGTGCGTGCGAGGCCTTTGCTATCTTGCCCTTCTCCGCAGCGGTCTCGGTCGTGTGTTGTGCCAGTTCGCCTTGAAGCTGGCGCCACGCTTTCCAGTACATGCGCGCCGCGGCGGGCTGACGTGCCGCGGTGTCCGCGAAGGTGGAGAGGAGCACCACCATCACCGTGACATCGGCGCGGCCGTACAGGATGGTCCCGAGCCGCCACGACAGATCGCGCGTGTAAAAACCGCACTGCAGGAAGCCCCGCAAGGCAGTCTGCAGGGCGTCGTGGAGGACTGGCGTGTGCTCTCGCAGAGCATCCACAGCGGCCAACACCGCCTCTGCCTGTCGCTGCGCAGATTGTGTGAAGAAGATGCCCGCAGGATCATGCTGCTGCACGACATTCATGGCGGCCACCAGAGAGAGACCAACCAGTAACAGTTCCGCATGCTCCGTCGCGAAGGGCGAGGGCTTTGACCTGCGCCTCTGGCCTGGGTTCGTGCTGGCGCCTGGCTCGTCTGCGAGGTGCGCTGCCTCTTCACGCAACAGCGTGTGGGCGGCATCGCAGAAGAGGCGGCACAGGACATCGAAACAGGCAGTCACGATGCTCGTCAGCTCGCTGTCAATGACGCGCTGCTGCAGGGCGTGGTAGCGAACACACCCCAAGACGAGGTCCAACGCGCTGAGAAGGATAGCCACGAACAAGGCAAACTCCTTCTCGAGTGCCTCACGTGGACGACCCGCCTGGTAAGCCTCCGTGAAGTACGGTGCGCGTGTCGTCTGGCCGTTCCCATCGTCGTCTTCATGTTCACGGGGCTGATCCGGTGTGGAAGTCGCACGACGTGCCACGACGCGCAGCCTGGCAAGGTCAGACTCAGCCTGCTCCGCCTCAGCTGCTGCTGCTGCTGCGGCGGCGGCACCGGCACAGAACAACACGGCCTCCCGCTGCACGTACAAGACCATCTGCTTCACACCGAAGATGGCACCGCGGTAGGTATCGCGATGCGGCCGGGAGAGCCAGCCACGCACCGCGGATCCGTTTCGAATACCGAGCAGCGTGGTGTTGGACGCGGTCAGCATATCAGACAGGCGGTAGAGAACAGTCAGGAAGGTTGGGCGAAGACGCACTGGGGCGTGCGGGGTGGGCATCTCCTGCAGCAGGCCGAGGACCGTTGACAGACCGGCTACACGCAGCGGCACGGCCTCGCGGGTGCCGAGCACCACCTCCGCACGGTGAGCGAGTTGGGCCACGCGAAAAGCTTGGCAGATTATCACCCAGCTGTGGGACTGGTAGAGGTTGCCGATGAAGCGTAGCAGGAGGAGTGCGGTGGCGTGGACATCCAGCGCGACAGCGACACCCCCACAGCCACCCCCGGTACTCGCCGTAGACGGCGAAGAGAGCCCCCTCGCTGTGGCGGTGGTGGCTGTCGTCTGCAGCTGTGTGGAGGCGAAGAGCTGGTCCGCCGCGTGCCGCTCCACAAAGCGAACGAGAGAGTGCAGTGCGTGTGATTGTGTGACGTCCACTACCTCAAAGGTCACGAGAGGTCGTGCCAGCTGTTCCGCCTGGCCACACGCGTTGAACCACACACGCACACGCTGCTGCTGGAGGGCGAGACGCGCTTTGAGTGCATGCGGCGTCGCGCCGGCCACGTCATCGAGGGACTCCAGCGCACTAAACGAGACGATGTGCTGCAGCGCGTGGTGGTACTCCCGCAGGGCGTCAAGCGAGGCATCTTGCAGGGTCACATGAAAAGGACGACGATGACAGTCTGAGAAGAGCAGCCGGCTGCTGTGATCGAGAAACAGCAGGTAGTTGCCCGGCACAGGCGCGACGGCGGCCTCAGCCAGCAGCCACCCACGTAGACGTGACGAGGCCGACAGGCGGCGACCCAGTTCATCGCGCCAGGGCACGTCAAGCGGGAGTGTGAATCGCGTCTGGAGAGCCACGTAGACCGCTGCGAGGTCGGCCGCTGTGCTGTTGGAGGAGCCGATATCTCGCAATGCCCAGCCCAAACAGTACGTGCACACCTGCGCAAGGGCCGCGTTCCAGCGAGGCTGCGCGGACCCGCCGCTGTGGTCGTGCGGCTGTCCACACGCAAGCCCGTGCTCGCACAGCGCGGAGAGCGTGAGCAGAGCATGCTCGCAGACGGAGGCGTGTGTGCTGGGGTTGTCGGCAAGACGAGACTGCTGGAGGCTCGCGATGATGGCAGAAAGTGTAAGCGGGAGAATGTCGGCTGAGAGCTGCTCCGCTGGTACGGCGCTGTCACGGAAGAAGAGCTGGGCCGCCTCGCGCCACGCCGTCAGCCCAGCCGCGAAACTTGACAAGAGCAGCAGCTCTGCGTCTGCGTGCACCAAGTCCACCAAGCGCTGGAAGAGCTGCTGCGTTTGCCTCTGCGCCTGCGCTGGGTCGTCTGCAGGTGGCACGGTGGTGCCTTGCCCTGACGGCTTGCCTGTTTTGTGATCGCCAGACACGTCGCCCAGCTGCGCGCGTAGGTCGTAGCCCACGGCGAGGAGCTGGCTCAGCGCACCAGTCACGAGCGCCTGTCGTGCGGCCACATCCACCACGTGCGACCTCGAGGTTGTCTCTTCGAGACAGCGGACGGCGTCGTCGATGTTCTGCAGTCGGCGGGCAATCGGAAGGAGCCGGTGCCGTGCTTGAAGCGCGACCGCCGCACAGAGCAACCGTCTGGAGAAGCCCAGTGCGCGCGGCTGTGCGGACAAGTCCGCTACGCAAGGCGCACGCTTGCACCACCAGGTGCCGCACACGCCATCGCACAAAGCGTCATTCCCAAGCACCAGCGCCTGTGCACCGGTGCTGAGCACGCTCACCAGGCCACGTCGGTGTGCTTGCAGCCGAGACCAATCGCGACTAACAGTACCCTGCGTGCGGCGCTGCTGCGTGGCGGACATCGCCAGGTCCGCACTGCGGTCCAGCACGAGCAGAAGGGCCTCTGTGAGCCGGCTGGACACGAGCAACACTCCATCCAGTGTGGTCCAAGGGAGGGCCGCGACGACAGAGTCCAGCACTCGCAGTGTGGCTTGCCGCGCCCGCTGCAGGTGCGCCTCCCACGCCACGTCCGAAACGGCACCGGTGGCGAGGGCGGCTACCAACGCGCGACGACGGACACGCTCGAGCACATTTTGCACGCTCTGCGGCAGGTGATTCTCGATGGCAGGCGGCTCCAGCACGGCCACCAGCCCCTCATACTCCGCACGCGAGAGAGTCGTCGTAATCGTCGTCGTCGCCGATGACTTTCCTCTCTGCGGGCGGCTCGCTGTGTCACGCCGGTGCTGCGCGAAGGCATCTGCCGCAGCGACTCTGAAACGCACTTTGCGCTGCTGGGCCAGGAACCCCTCGTGCTCGGGCCGCGGGCTCATCACGGTCTGCTGCAGCCGCTGTCCCGCGTTCACCAAGTTCAGCCACGTCTCCTCCAGCTCGCTGCTGCGGTCGCTGGTGATGCCGTAGCGCGCGGCCAGCGACGACGGTGTGGCGCGGAGAAGAACAAAAATGTGAAATAGCGAGCTGAAGGCCTCTTCCGTGTCCGCGACGGATGGCAACGCATCGGCCCCTGCGGCACCACCTTTCTTCCGCGAACGCTTCCCGGTCGCTGCTGCTGCTGTGGTCGTGCGCGCACTCGCCGTGGCGGCGGCATGCAGCGCGGCGAGGTCTGCACCAGCCACACCAACGCCCTCTTGAAGCAACACACGATTGCGCGCGACAAAACGAGAGGCCACACGCCGACGGGTCTCCCCGGCGGTCTCCGCGGACCCTTGCTGCCGCAGCACGCTCCCACTGTCCGACCGAGCGGCCTCACCAGCGGCACCACCAGCCCCACCTCCCGCACCGGTGCTCTTGTCGGCGCCTCGCAGCGCCGTCTCGTCCGTCTCCAACTGGAAGAGCGAGCGACGACCACGGCTACGGCGGCGCTGTGGCAGAGGGGACGACGCCAACGTGCTGTCGGCTGCCACACCAGGCTCTGCCCCCTGCGTAGGCCCCTCTTTCTCGTCGTGTTTCGGCGCTGTGAGGCCCTGGTAGTGGGCGTAGATAGCGCGGTCATAGTGGAAGAACTCTCTCAGGAGAACAGACAGCGCGTCCTGCACCGTGTTCAGCAACGCGACCTCATCAGGGTGCGGTGCGAGCGTCGCAAGACCCAGCTGTGATGTGGCCGTGCTTAGCTCACTCGCAATAGCCTCCCCAGCGTATTGCATCTGCCGCTCCGCACACGCCCCGAAGGCGTCCATTGTGACGGCGGCGGCCTGCAGCCACCACACGGCCGAGGAGGAGGGACCCTCAACCCGCACTACTCGCGCACCACGCTGCCAGCCCCGACGGAGCGCGTGCAGAACCTGCACAAGATGCGCGCTCACACGCGGCGCCGTCTTGGTCGTGTCCTCATCATCGCCCCCAGCGACACTGTGACGGCGATCTGCCAAGACAGCCGCGCGCACGGTGTGTGGGAGCAGCGCGGCGTAGAGCCCGAGAAAGGTGCGCAGCTGCGAACGCACAATGGCACGGTACCGATGGCCGTCACGCTGGCCACCCCTGTCCGAGGCGCCTTCGTGGAGTGACAGCGTATTGCCTTCCGCGGATGAGAACCGGTGCATCTTACCGTGCTCGTCGTCGAGACTGAACAGGAGCGCCTGTACGAACTCATCCAGGCCACGCATCGTCTGCGAGTGCACGCCGTCGTGAGCGCTGAAACGGTCAAAGCGGTAGACGCATGTTGTCAGCTTGGCAAGCAGCGCGTACGCCACATGCTGGAGGAACGGCGCAGCGGCAGACTGCGATACATCACCACCGGCCGCCTCAGTAGCCGTAACGTACTCAAGAAGTTCCCGCGCGAGGAAGAGCTGCAACGCGGTGCGGCCAAGTACGTTGGCCATGGTATCGCACGCGTCCGTGAAGAGCGCACGCCGGACCAGCGCATCCAGAGGCTTCATCGCCTTGACCGCACTGATCTCGCTGCTGACCTCGTCCGATCGGCCAGCGAGTACCAGCTCAGCCGCTAACTCACTCCGCAGCTCTCGACGCAGGTACTGTCTTAGAACACGTCGGCGATACCGCAGCTCCACCCCCGTCGGCCGCGACGCTTTGTTTGTGGCGTCCAACAGCGCCTCTGCTGTGTTCTCTGCGAGTGCCGCCATCGCCTCCGGTGACGCTTGATCCGCGGCGTGGCTCGTCCAGGTCTGACGGCACAGCGACACACACGCGAGCACGAGCTGCTGAGCTTCGACGAGGCGGCGCAGCGCGTTGGCCTGTCCTCCCGTACCCAACGCCAGCACCGCGGCCGCGACAGGCGCCTCCCCAACAGATGCCGCGGGATTGCCTGCTCTCTCCAAGATGCGTGCGTGAGGGTGTTGTTCAATGACGTGCAGTGTGGCGCAGAAGCTTTGTGCAAAGAGGCTCCACGTGGCTTCGGAAGGGCTTTCGCCCAAGTCATGCGAGGCGAGAGCGGCGGTGGATGACGGCGGTCGTGGGGGGCATGACACGCCCAACACAGAGCACTCACTCACAGCCGTGTCAACGGCTTCCTGTGCCAGCGGTGCGGTGCCCTGTGCTGTTGTTGTGCGTGTGGTGATCGCCTCCGCAGTGCGCTCGAGCACGCGAGAAAGAACCTCGCGATGGGACGCGGTGCCCTTTTGAAATTCGGAAACAGGAGCGAAGGTGGCCGAGCTGTGAAGGGCTGTCTCACCAACGTCACCGAGGTCAGCACCTGCCGTGGAAAGGCCAAGATCAGAGCTTGAGGTCAGTTCTCTGGCGGGTCGCTGTGCGCTCTTCCACCCGTGGGCGAGCATCACCATGAATCGCCGACGAAGCATTGTGCGGGCGTGAGTGAGTATTCGTAGTGACAAAGACAGGTGATAAAACAAAAAAAAAAAAAAAAAAAACAAGCGAGCAAATGTGATTATTAGTATTATTTGGGATTCAAAACAAAAACAATGTATTAGTGTGATGATGAGAACAAAAATGTGTCTAATTGCGTCTTTCTTTCCCTAAACGAACTTGTCTGTAAATGTTCTTAGGACTCTTTTTTTTTGTGTGTTTACGCACAGTGCGGCGTGCACAGCAGAAAGCAAACAACAGCAACAGCAACCTTGTCTCGCTTACGTTCCGTGTGAGACTCACACAGATCAACCCGCTGTACCAAAATAGACAATTCTCTTTGTTGGGGAAGGTGCAAAAGTACGAAAAAATATGTCAACAATAAAGACATGGAGAGGAGAGGGATGAATAAATATGAAAAAGAGAACACATCCGTATTTGTGAGTGGCTGCCACAGCGGAGCAAAAGGATCTGCTTCTTCCCGTGTCGTTTCGTCACGGAGAAAAACGAACACCAAGACAAAACAGGCACGCTCTGCATTGAATCACACGTGAGCAACGACGGCATCGCACAACATCTGTCAATGTCCATGCTATGGAGAGCTTATCCTTCTTGTAGGGCTGTGCGTGCGCATGCCGTTTTTCTTTTTCTCGTGTCTCACATCACCTGCTCTTTCCGATTTACCCAGACGGGATGACATGGAGACCAGTAGGGAGACGAGGAGGGACGGAGAGAACCATCATATGTCAGTCTACTTTACTTTTTTTGGGGGGTTTGGGTCTTTAAATGAATTGTGGTTGTGTTGTTAGAATTCACTTACGGTGTTTGAGGAGTAGCTCAGACAACAACTTAGTACGTACTGGGAAAGGAAAAGAAAGAAAAAAAGAAAAATAAGAATAAACAGAGGGACAAAATACCATGTTAATTCGATTATAACGAGTTACAGTTAGGAACAAAAAACAACAACAACAACAACGCATCAATACACAGGATGTGAAAGTGCATCTTACCCTCAACTTTTTTTTTTTGGTTGTGTGAGTGTGTGTGTGTGTGTGTGAAGGAAAGACGCATAACGCGACAAAGCACCTCATCCGATTCTGTCTTCCTTCTCTCTCTCTCTCTGTTACGCAAACATGCGTTCAATCACGTCGGTGAGAATACCAGGGTCCTGCGAGACCTTGGCGAACGCCGTGCCCACACGTGGCCGCTCGCCAACCATGATGGCTGAACTGATGGAGTTCAGGTCGTCGCCGATGCCGCGCGTCAAGGAGGTGTGCAAGAACCGCTTTGACGAGGCGAATGTCATTTGGAAAAGCGGGCTCGCGCTATGGGAAATGACACCGGTAAAGTTAAAGTTCTCCCAACGTCCACGATGCGTGGCGGCGTCGGCGATGAGCGTCAGGTGATGATAGTCCACCGCGTAGCGGCGGAACAGCTTGTCGAGTTCGTCAAAGAGGGACTTGTACGCGCTCTCCACACCGAGAGCGTAGCGCATGTCCTGAATATCGGTGGAGCGTGCCTTGCGGATTTTGATTGCCTTGGCACGGAGCGTGAAGAGGGAGAGAAACGCGCTCACGTGGCGAATTGTGGCACTGCTGCCTTGAAACACTAGGTCACCGCTCGTGACGTCATCGGCCTTGCGAGTGAAACTGACGTGCTCAAACTGCGGCAGCCACGACGGAAGCGTCTGCTGGGCCAGCGCGCGGTCAATAACATCTGGAATAACCGCCACGACATGAGGCGGCATGTTGATGAGAACATTCACGACGAACAAATCACCACCACACACCACGACGCCGGCCTTGGCAGCCGCGTCCGCGCTCAACGGCGCGATTTCCAGCTGGAACTTGTTCTTGGCGTACGAGCCGCACACGGCCGTGAAGCTGTCGTAGCTCTCCTGGCCCAAAAATTGCTTTGTCGCACCCGCGAGCATCTCCGCCTCGCGCTCGCCGTCGTCGTCGCCGCTGTCATCCTCCTCTTCGTTGGCAGCGTTTTTGGCACCGCGTCCTGCGCCGTCCTCGTCATCACCGCTGTCTTCGTCTTCCTCATTGGCAGCAAGAGAAGCTTGCGCTGCGGCGGCAGCACGGCCACCGCGCCTGCGGTGTTTCTGCGGACCCATACCAGGTGTGCCAGGCGGCTGGGAGGAGCGGGCATCGCCATCGACGGTGCTGCGCTCGTTCTCGTCGTCATCGTCATCGCTGGGGGCGTGCTCGTCGTCTGCGGAGTCCGCGCCGTCGGCAGCCCCGCCGAGGCCCATCTGCGCCGGGTCCTGCACGCCCTGCTGCAGCACATCTGCCGTTCCACCGTTCATCTCACCACGGCCTCTCAGCACGGTAATGACCTGCTTGGCCAAACCCAGAAGGGCCGCCTTGAAGCTGTGGAGGTGCTCAGCAGGGGACATGCACATCTTCTCACGACTCACCGCGAGCAGATGCTTGGAGAAGAGCAGCGACACGAGGAGCTGGGTCTGCTCGGGGGCGCGCTCCACGTGGAAGTGGTAGCCCTTGTATGACGTCGCATGTGCACCGCGTTGGCCAGGAGCCGCCGCCGCCGCCGCGCTGCAGCCCAAGCAATCGGTCAGCTTGGTTGCCACGCCCGCGTTGAGGATCTTCGTCAGCGCCTCCTCGTCGGCCTCGGTAGCTTTTTCGACTGGTACGACGATGGCGGCTTTTTTGACGGAGGCATGGATGAGGAGCTCGCGCAGACGGGGAATACCCTCCGTGACGTGGGTGACAGTCGAGCCGGCGCTGTGGAAGGTGTTGAGGGTCATCTGCGTGGACGGCTCGCCAGCAGCCTGCGCGGCGAGGAGACCGACCGGCTCACCCGCATCGCAGTACGCACGCAGCCGTTTGCGGGCCGTCACGTCCCCGAGCACACCAGACAGGTACGCCACATTCTCCTCACGCTTCTCGCGGAGCTTCTGCGTGAGCTTGTGCTGCTGCGACCAGCGTGAGACCTGGGACACTCTCTGGAAGAGGACGTAGTCGGCCTTGCCACCGCGGAGGTAGGTCTCCAGACTGCGCTGCATGTTCTCTGGCAGCGGGTCCGCGGCGAGCTGCTGCGACACGGCAGCTTCCTTCGCAGCACGGTAGGCGGCGAGGGCCTCGTCGGGGCGTCCGCGCTTGCCGCCAGCCACGCTCGGGCGTGCAGAGGGTGTGTGCACTCCTGCGGCGGCGGTCTCGTCCAGCACGGCAGAGGGACGTGCGCTGGAGGCTGCCGTCGCCGCGGGCTCCTCCTCACCGATCTCCACGCCACTGTCCACGCCGTACTTGCGGCACAGCGCGTACACATTGTCCTTCGCCACATCCCAGGCCTGCAGGGACGAGGCCTTCATCGGGTCAAGGCCGTCGCCGCCGTAGATGAACTGAATCACGCTTCCGTTGGCGTCACGCACGGAGTGGTCCCAATGCACGACGAGGCTCTCGAGACCTTTGATAAGGCAGCGCTGCAGGTGACCTGAGCGTGAGGTTTTCACGGCTGTGTCGATGAGACCGTCGCGGCCTGCCATGGCGTGAATCGTGTACTCTGGAGGGCGGATGCCGGAGGCGAAGCGGCCCATCGCGTAGCCAAACGAGCGCGCGCGCTTCTCCCCAATGAAGAAGGCGGGCAGGGTCTTGCCGGAGTTCATCCTACCGACGCGACGACCGTCGAAGAGCTGCTGGCCAAGCCCGAGTGACATTTGAATCGTGTTGGTGTTGCTGCCCTTGGCACCGGACATGGTCATGAGGAGCAGCTGATTCCGTGGGAACGGCACGAGCATGCGGCCTGGCACGAACTCCTTCTGCAGCTGCGTCGCCATGCCCATGATGACAGGCATCACCACAGCCTCATCCTCTGCCAGGGCGAGCGGGGCCTCGTCAAGTTCACGGAGAAGCTGCGCGCGGCGATCCTCTTGGACCAGGCTCATGTCATCCATGCCCATGGAGAACCCTTCGCGCTGCAGGCTCATTGTCAAGACGCGACCAAACGCACCGAACAGCTCCCCGACCATGTGTGGGCCGTAGATCTCGTGAATGACGTGGGCTACGGACAAGTTCGCCGGGCCGAGCTGGTTCTTGCACAGCACACCCGTCACGAGCTCGCTCTTCAGGAACAGCACGCGGTCGTCGTCCATGCCGCTGCTCGGGACACGCGTGAGCTCGCCCGTGGCCGGGTCCGTCGTGGTGTAGGCGCTCGGCTGAACCAGTGAGGTGCCGCTCAGCGTCACGCCGTCCGTCGCGCGCGTTGAGCCTGCCACGGTAGGCCGTGCCGCCGCCGCCTCCACCGCGCCGGTGACGTAGCGCACGAGAACAGAAATGAGCTGCTTGCCCGTCCACAGAGGGCGTGGCTTCAGCACGGCTGGGACGGGAATGATGTCGGTGAGGCTGACGTTGTTGGCGAAGGGGCGTCCGTGCGCACGCATGTAGGGTGACACACCGTTGAAGACAAGCTGCACGAACGTGCCGTGGTCGAGAAACTTATCGCGCAGTGTGAGGAGCACACCCGCCACGATGTGATCCTGAATGAGACCACGAATGGGCTTGCCGGAGGTGGGCACGAGGTAGTTCATGTTCGCATCCATGATGCAATCGAGCTCCGCCTTGGCTTCAATGCTCTGTGGAATGTGCACGTTCATCTCATCACCGTCAAAATCAGCGTTGTACGACTTGCCGTTCACGTAGTGAAAGCGAAGCGTCTTGAGGCCAGACAGCACCTTCGCGCGGTAACCCATCATGGACGCCTTGTGCAGTGTCGGCTGACGATTGAAGATGAGACGATCGCCGTCGAGGATGTGGCGGTGCACAATCAGTGTGCCACCGGTCTGCGACGTCATCGCGAAGTAGCGCTGCGCTTGCTGGCGGCGTGCCTGTGCGGGGGTGTTCAAGTCCACGAAGCGCACCTCGCCGCTGGCGTAGCGGATTTCCAAGTGAGAGGCACCTGGGTAGATGCTGGGACCGTTGATGACGCACTGCTTGAGCAGCATCGCGCGTGCAGGGGCGTAGTTGGTGACTTGCTCCGGGAAGGTCAGTCCGCGGGCGAAGGGACGCGGTAGCAGGACCTCGTTCGGCTCCACCAGGTAATCGGGTGAGATGACACTGCGGCAGGCCTGGTTGACACGCTTGCCCATCATGTGCATGCGGAACAGACCCTCCTTCTTCGCGAACGTGTCCATCATGTTGGTGTAGAACTCAGTGACCTTGGACTGCAAGTTGCGCAGATTCTGCTCGTGCGCAATCTCCTGCCTCTCAGAAACCAAGTTGCGCTCCGCCGTGGAGTTGTTCTTGAGGACAAAGTAGGCTTCAATCTGCGCAGCAAAGCCCAGCACATTCGACAGCGCGCGGGTCTGGTCATCCGGCGAGAGCACACCCCTCTCCGACACCTGCACGCCAGAGGCGAGGCGAAGTGGGAGCGGAGGCACGAGTACCTTGTCTAGGAAGAACACCTTGTACATGAGGTTGGGAGGAAGCGGGCAGTCATAGGGCATGTCGATCGTAGACTCACCCATGTGCGGGTACAGGGATTGCAGAATCGCACCCTCGCGCTGGCAGAGCTGCTTGATGTGCTCGCGGGCCATGGCCGAGTTGTAGTAGGTGTGCTTGCGCTGGTGAAGCTGGTTCAGCGCATTCCACTCCTGAAGCTGGGCGTTGGTGAGCACCCCCTGCGCAACGTTGAACTCCGCATTCTTCCTGTTGAAGAAGAAGAAAAGGTGTCCATTCTTGGAGGTGATGCGAGGGGAAATGCATTGGCAGTGCGAGCAGTCTGGCATAAACTCCCTGAACTCACGCAGCGCTTGCTTGCACAGCTCGTTGCGAATGTCGAGAACGGACTTGAGTGTTTTGTCGTGCACGCCGTCCGCCACGCCGTCGGTCTGGGAGCTGGTCGACGGTGCGCGTGTCATGTTGTGCTGGCGCAGAATGCGTTCAACGTGTTCACGGAGAGACCGCACGTCATTAATGACCTCCTCGTTTGGCTCACGTCGGCGACGGTTGCGATTGTCTTGTCCTCGCGTATTCGCCACGACTTCGAGGAAGTGCAGCGCCTCACCGGTCAGGCCAGCATCCACAAGGGCGAGCGCTTGGCGATACCGCTCTACATCAAACTCGGGAACGCGAAACTTGTGGCAAAAGAAGCACTCCGCCTGCAGCAGTAGCTCTGCCTCTCCCGCCAGGTGTGGGTTGACCACGAAGAGCCTGTCGGCGCGTCGGGCAGGGTCACCCGGGTAGCGGCGTGGCATGCTCACGTAACCAAAGTGACCTTGGCAGCGCTCGTTGCCGAACTTTCCTGTCATTGTGTTGCTGCACGTGGAGCACGGCTGTGTGGGGAACGTGCGGGCGTCAAAGTTACCCATTCGTGTGTCGTAGAAGGTCGCCATTGTACCATTCTTCCGTGTCACGGGGAGCCATGGCGCCGCACGGTCCTCTTCGCCACACGGCACCTGGACCTCCACGAAGGCAAGCCGCTCCATGTCCTCTGGTGTGAGAAGAGAGAGGGACATACCGTCCTTTGACTCCATCATGTGGCGCGTCTTGAGATCGCCCATGAAAGCCTGAAACGGAAACGCAGTTGTGAGTGACATGGTGAATACGTTCCTTCGGGCTCACGGTGCTGGTGATGTTCACCGTTTTATTTAGTGTTTACTTTTTCTTTGCTCAATCTGCTAATTATTGTTATACGAATGCGAGCAGCAGGGTGTACGGATATGTTTGTGTGCGTCACAACACGAACTGCGGCCACACTGCTTATTGCGAGCAGTGTGCAGAAAACAAAGGAAAAGAGAAAGAGAGAGAGAAAGGAAAAAAAAAAAACAGTGAATCAAGAACACTGATCAACGGTGTTAAAACAACAAAAAGGTGCAAATGGCGACTTCCACACGCACACGCACACACACAGAGGGCACGCGAAGAGGGAAAAAAGAAAACGCTGGATACGGAGTGAAGATGGTAACATGAGCAGAATCAGAGAAAAGAGACAAGAGGAAGTGGGAGGCGGAAAAAGAGGAGGGGGGAGGGGCTGCAACGGAAGCACTCGAAACAAGAAATGCAAGGTGACTCTCAAAGCCTCGAAAAAAAAACCCGCAAGAATGCGCAATCAGAGAGCAGAGAGCAGGGAGGGGGGGGGGGGGGGCATGGCACTGCGGCACTGTGCACGTAACGAGCCCATTGCACAACGCGCCTCTTTCACGACTGCCTTCAACACAAAAATACGCATAACCCACCCTAGAGCAATGAATAGAAATAGGGGGAGGGAGACGACTGCCACGAGACTGCAAGGCTATCCCTACAACGCTGTTTATTTTTTTCTTTTACAAGGCGTTTGAATAACACGGTACAAGTGCAAGAAAGACAGATGAGCACGTCATTGAGTACCAGTCAGAGCGTCGCACCACGTGTGTGTGTGTAGCCATCGAACGCATCTTTCATAACATTCTTTTTTTTGTAATGGTCATCATTCAACACAAATGGCCCAGAGAGAGAGAGAGACGTTTGTGGTTCAAAAAAAGGTCTGTTTTGCTCATTTTCTTTTTTTTCTTTTGGGGGTGCGAGATTCGATTGTTCGGCATTCCGTACGCACGGTGATAAACACAAATACATGCTTTTATCTGATGTGCAGTAAAAGGCCCTTTCCCCTTTCCCTTGTTGGACCGTGTACATTGGGAGGAAAGGCCCTTTATTGTGAGGCGCTTCGTCATGTATCTTCTCTGGAGGAAGAAAAAAACAAATTGTTGATGGGAACGGTCAACCCCAAAAGCACAAGTTAAAAACAAACAAACAAACAGACAGACACACAAGACAACGGGCACCGTGCTCATCATCCTGCTGTGAGAGATAAAGAGAGACAGAGAGAAACACACACGCAAATAATAATAAAACAAGAGCAATAACACACACAAATACGAAAAGAGCATTAGTTCTGCACCCGTAGACACCCATGAACAAAGAAAAGAGGCAGCCCATCGTGGTACCGTTCACATCCTTCACAAACTACTCTACACACCTCACCTACGACCGCAGCGGACCTTGTATTCGGATACTCCACGCCTCCTAAAACAACAAGAGAAGTGAACTGATGGAAAACGTAAACAAAAGCGAGCGTCACGAAGAAGAAGAAAGGGGGGGGGGGGACGCACGCGCTTAAAGCACTGCAATTGCACACGGTCAGCTACCATTCCCATTCCTGAAGGAG
Organism: Wallacemonas sp. 195SL; assembly: GCA_030849605.1. Lineage (NCBI taxonomy): Eukaryota > Euglenozoa > Kinetoplastea > Trypanosomatida > Trypanosomatidae > Wallacemonas > Wallacemonas sp. 195SL. Next base: position 19,916 of record JASANS010002446.1, on the reverse strand, counting down.
AGCATCAGCTACAAAAAGAATATTATATGCAGACGCATGCCTGTATCACGTTCTAAGAAAAAAAAAAAAGGAACAAAGGAGCACAGAAAACGAGGAGACCGTGGAGGAGCAGAGAAGGAGAGAGAGAGGTGGGGGCAACAAAGACAGTCAGACACATTCACTCCGGCTTTTTGTTTTCGTTTCCCCCTTTTCTTAGCTTGCCACGGTCTCTCTCTCTCTCATTTTCTTTTGTTCATTTCAGTCTCCTAGTAATCGAACTCCACCAGCTCGTCCTCACCGGCGCCGTCGTCGCCCTCGAGCAACGCCCAGCCGGGGTAGCGGTAGCCGCCAAGGGCCTTATCGAGAGCGATGGCAGTGCTCACGCAGAGCTCATCCTGGTTTGTCGCCGACACAATCTGCACACCTTTAGGCAAATGGTAATCTGGGGGAAGTTGCTTGCGGCGGCAGTCCAGGGGCTTGGCGGCGCGGCGGCGACCGAGCAAGCTGGGGCTCCAGATAGGGCAGGCCGTGGCAGGCAGCTGCAGCACATTGAAGGCCGCTGTGTACTGGAATTGAAAAGGGCAGCGCAGTGGGGCGTGGTGACGCGGGGCGGGGCACGGGAAGGACGGTGTGATGATGATGCCATCGCCCTCCAGCAGCGCCTCGAGGCTCTCCTTGAAGGGGAGGAGGTTGCTCTTGTTGCTGATTACCAGCCACGACGGCAGCCGACGCTCGAGAGACTCCAATATGCAGAGCCCGATGGCTGCTACGGTGTGCTCTGAGCGGCCCACGAGCCACCGGCCGAACTCGGCCACCCAATTCACACGCGTACCTGCCTCCATCAGCGTGCGGAAGGAGGTCTCCGTCGGGTCTGTCGTCAGCGCCGCTGACCACATGGAGAGAATCTTCGAGAAGGGCTTGAACTGCTCCGGCACGACGCCTCCCGTGCAGCGAGACGGGTCGCGGACGTTGATGTAGGTGACCTTGGCGCCGTACTGCTCACGCAATGCCTCAGCCGCCATGTGTACGGCGTCGATCTGGCTGCGACCGACCTTGATGAAGGGCAGCCCAAAGTCCTCCAGCGCGTAGATGCGGAGGGTCTGCACATTCATGTCCAGCACTTTATTGAGTGGAGAGGATTGCGGGAAGTCAATGGGGTCCCTGCCGAAGCCGCCACGGGCTGCGACCTTGCACAGCGGGATGATGTCCTCTGGGAAGCGGGTGATGGGGCCCGTGGCCATGTAGTGGTTGGCGGAGGAGATCGCCCCAGGGTGCTGGCCGCTGTTGGAGATGTAGTGCGGGCTCGCCTTGTGCCCGTAGACGCCGTTGAAGAAGGCGGGCATGCGAATGGAGCCGCCAATGTCACTGCCGAGGCTGAACGTGGAGAAGGCCGAGGCCGCCGCCGCCCCCTCACCGCCGCTGCTCCCACCGACAATGCAGCGAGTGTCATACGGATTGCACGAGATGCCGTAGACGTAGTTGGAGCTCTCATACCACATGCAGAGCTCGCTAGTGTTCGTCACGCCGAGAATGATCGCACCGGCTTCACGAAAGTTGTGCACAACGGGGCTGTCGACGGCGCTGATGACGCCGCGGCGGCCGGGGTGGCCCGATGCGTTGGGGCAGCCGCGGCACTCCATGCACTCCTTAATCGTGCAAGGCACACCGAGCAGCCAGTGCGGCATGGGCTTGGTGCGGTCACGGCGCCACGCGGCCCAGATCTTGTCAGCCTTGCGCGCCGCCTCCATGGCCTCCTCGAAGCAGTCGAACACCATCACGTTGATGTACGGGTTAATGTGTTTGATGTGCTCAATGTACGCGGTCACGGTCTCCACAACGGATAAGGTGCCTTCGCGGTAGGCCAGGCTGAGCTGCTGAGCAGACAGTTGCTGACATTCGCGAATCGTGTGGGGAGGGATCTGACGCTTGGTGCGAGGACTGGCGTTGAGATACATCCGCCACAGCACATTCCAGCCGCCGCAGAAGAGAACGATAAAGATGGCCAAGCCAATGGCGTGGTAGTACCAATACACAGCAGTCCCCACTGCGATACCGGCTGCCAAGGGATAGGCAAGATACCAAAGCATCGTGTCAGCCTGTGTGTGTGTGTGTGTGCGTACAGAGGTGCCTTTAAGTGAATGTATATGAGTTATGTGCTGCGTCAACACGCGGAAAGGGGGAAACAAGAACGACGGCAACAACAACAACAACAAGTAAGAGCAATAAGGATGATGAGTCCACAAAAGATCAGGAACGATCAGGGGAAAATAAAAATTAAATTAAAAACAAAAAGTAAGATCAATGAGGCACAAAAGAAAAAAAAAGAGGGAAACACCAAACAAACCAGAGATACACGCACACTAACTAAGTGGTTAGGCAAATGGAGAGGAAAAAGGGAGCGGTTGTGCGAACGCGTGCGTGAAAGGGGCTTGACAGCCTGTTTGTCTTTGGTCTTTCTCGTTTTGTGTTCTGAATCTTATTGCGTTCGTTGTACTTGCTACCAATCAAAAAAAAAAAATGGAAAATGAAACTCTAGCGCCAATTGAGAAAATCCAAGACGACACGTTACGGGGGAAAAAAAACGAAGCGGGGAGAAGAATATATATGAAACAGAGAAAAAGCTCTGGATTCAGACTCTTATTTCTTTTTCTTCTTTTTTTTTTTTGTGGGTTTAGTTCTTCTTTATTGATGCTGCTGAAACCTGTCTGTGAGTACCAGCTACTCGCAAGTCGTGATGGAAAATGATAATGACTTTGTTTTTGTGTTGTGTGTGTGTGTGAATGAGCTGTGAGCCAAAGAGAATGGTAAACAGATAGTAATTGAGGGGTAAACAGAAGAGGGGGGGGAGAGAGAAGAGAGAGAGAGAGGGAGAGGGGAGTGCAATGGATGCGAAGACACCGCGAAAGCCCAACAGAGGACGAAGAGAGCAACGAGAGGATCTCCGCAGACCTACATCCACAACCACAGAGGAGACACACGCGGAGAGGTCCCAGCGCTGACAAAGGGACACAAAGGACAAAGAAGTCACGCAATGAGAAAACTAATGGTGACCACACTGCACCGTGTCCTTCCCACAAATAGACTTGTGCGCACGGGGGGGGGGGGGGAGGGGGGCTCGTGCGTGGTTCGGATTACCAACGCAGACCCAACACCAAAGGCGATACCCGATGCACGCCATTCGAGAGGCCACGCAGCCGAGGTCGGTAATGTGCCACGAAGCAGAAAATTGATTCCTTTTTGATTCCTTTTTGATTCCTTTTCATTTCTTTCATTGTCACTTTTTTTTTTTTAAATAGCGCGAGCAAGACACACACGGCTGCAAAAAAAAAAAAAAAAAGCTGCGGAGCTCTCCGCGGCGTGTCTTGAACACGTAAAAAGTTAATGTAGTTACTCACGTCACGATAATGACAAGCGGGCCAAAGCGTCGCCTAGAGAGAAACAGAGAGAAAAACATGAGACAAGAAGTGCGATCAGCGTACTCCCTCTCTCTCTCTCCTTTCTATTTTTCCCATCGCTCATTCACTCATGCACAGCTTTGGTTGGTTGCAATGTCGTTTTGCAACTCGAAAAGAAAAGAATCCCCAATTAAAGGGACCATGTGAAGAGATGCGGGGGAGGGGGGGGGGGCATCAGACTGCACGTCAACACCTAGAGCACTGAACGCGACGACCATCGGCTGTGTGAATATGTCCGTCGACGCCATCTACGCAGATGCGTTGGCCACCTCGGGCATCGGCACAGCGATGGGCTCCTGATCCGGAACGCGACGCTGCAGTCCCTTCACGTGCTTAAAGGGCACAGCGAGGAGGTTCACGGCGCGGCTGGTGATATCACCACCCTTGAAGGTGCGTTGCTCGACGGCGGCTTGCAGCAGCAGGTCACCGCTGCCCTCGTAGGCGATCAACGTGCCAACGACAACACGACCATCTGTCAACTCCACGCGGAGCTCGCGACCTAAGAAGGGCTGAATCGCAGGCGGGGCCTGATCGGCCTGCTTCGTAGACTTACCTTTGGCAGCGGGCATGGATGAACCTACTGGGCTAACCGGAAACTGGGTTTCGATACTGCGCGTTGTACAATGCTAGTGGGCTAGGAAAGAACAGTTGTGCGCAAATACAGCAAGACGAAAGGAAAGTGCAAGACAAGAGCAGTTGGGGAAGATAGAGCGCGTACGGAGAGGGTTGAAGTGACAGAGAGAAAGAGAGAGAGTTTGACTATGATGTTAACTCGTTGGGAAGAGAAGAAGAAGAGAGAGAACAAAAACGAGAGAATCAGAGCCATGTGATGAGCAGTGTGCATCTGCGGCTGTACGACAAGAAGAATTCGGGGTAGCGTTGACATCGTCGAGATCTCTCCACTTTGCCTGTGATGCGGTGGCTTATGTGAACCGCGCAAGTGCTCTCTCTTCGGTTTGTATCTATTTCGTGGGGGTGTGTCGTGTGAGCGGTTCGCAATGCAATGCGCTGGCATCCACAGGGCATGGAGGCGGAAGAGAGAGCGAGGGAGAGAGAGAGACAGTGCGGGAAACAAAAACAAAGCACGAGAAGAAAAAAAGAAACGCGAGTGTTTCAAATGGGGAAAGGAGGAGGGAGAAGAGGAAACTCACGAGAATGTGAATGGAAAAACAACAACAACAATAAAAAAGAACCAGCAGCCCATCAAATGCAATCGAGCGAGGAGCCATACGCATGGCGGGTACACAACAAAACCAACACACATACGCACATACACAAAAAGAAAAAGAAAAAAAATCACGCCTATGGGTGAGAGCGCAAAAAGTCAAACGAAAGAAGCCCAGTTTAGAAGGAAGAGAGAAGGGGAAACAAAACAAACAAAAAAAACGGTAGTGCCATACACAAATTAAATAAAGGCTGCAGTACAAACCGCATGCGCAGTAATGAACATCAGGACCGCACGAGACCCCAAACAATCAACGAGAAATGAGCAACAACAATAAGAAGACGGTATCACAAGAAGAGATAAACTCCTTCTCTCTTTCGCACCTAGTACACGCTGCTGAACATCGGTGTTACCCATTTGGTGTGCGTGCTTTCGCAAAAAAAAAAAAAAAAAGACAGCTATTTCGCAACTGCTTTTGTACAATGCAGGCGTGTATGCGCAATAGCTTTGTGTGTGTGTGTGTGTGCGTTAAGCTCGGCCTGGCTCGCTCACTTTCTCTGCCCGTTTGTCACTTGACATGTTCGCATCCGTTGCCGTTGGAGATGCTTTTTTTTTGGGGGGGGGGGGGCGTATTGCTCTACTTCTTTTTGCCGGCTTCCTTCACCTGCTGCAGCATCACCCCCTCGAGCCATGACATGCCGTCCTCAAGACCGGTCCCGGCCAAAGCGTTTGAGGCGAAAATGTTGAATGGTCGGTCGCCGAGAGTATCGCTCAGCTCGAGCATCTGCGTGATCTCGGCTGGTGTTTTGGCCTCCTTGCGGTCGGACTTGTTGGCAAAGAAAAGCACGGGCACCTTCGTGTTCTTGATATCCGGGTGTTGGAGCATGAGCTGGATCTCGTCCTTGACCACACACATTCGCAGCACATCTGAGCTGTCCACCACAAAGACAATACCATTCACATTGGCATAGTAGCTCTCCCACAGATCCCTAAACTTCTTCGCGCCACCCATGTCAAACGCGGTGAACTTGACCTTGCCCTTAGTGAACGTGTCCACGTTGTAGCCGATCGTCGCCGCCGTGTTCGTCGAGCGTTCCTCTGGACTTTTCATCTGATTCAGAATGGTTGTCTTGCCACTGTTGTCAAGACCACAGAGAATGATGCTCAGCTTGGTCTTAGACTGCCCCATTGTGTCTCTGTCCTTTTTTTTTTTTTTAACAGTGTGGAAGGAAGTGAAGGAGAACGTGTGAGTGTGTGTGAGAGAAATAGGTCCTTGTATTCAAAACAAGAGATGATGGCAATATCAAGGAGAACAACAACAACAAAAAAAAATCTCAATAAATGGTATTGGAAAAAACACGAACAGAGAGAAAGAGAGAAAGAGCCGAGCAGCTATTGTGTGTGTGTGGACACGGTTTGCTGAGCATAAGCACACAAAGCGTGAATCAGGTGGTGATACATCGAGACACACGAGTGCGAGAAACAGCAATGCCAATGTGAGAATGAGACGAAGGATATCAGGAAAATGAAAAGGAAAGAGTGAAAGCACAACATTTCGTTCAGGACGTTCAGAGAAGGCGCACAGTGAAATGCAATTGACGCGCCTCTGATCCTCAGACGACGAAGAAGAAACGCATCAGCGAGAGAAAGAGAAATCTGAAGCATTCTTTAAATGTGCTTTTTCTTCTTCCTTCTTTCTTTCGTTCTTTTTTTTCGCCGTGGTGTGCGTATGCATTGACGCAAAGCTGTCCTAAACGCGCGAGACAATACGTCGCCACCACGTTGGAAAGTTGGCCCCAACGTGACGTGAACGACACACAAAGTGAAATCTAGAAGTGATTCGTAGTTTCGTCTCTTTTCATGTTTTGTTTTTCTTTCAACACTGTGTGTTTTCGAATGGGTGCCGCCGGGGCGGTGTGATGATTGACAACGGGGGGAACGGAAAAGGCAACAAAAACATTGTGTAAACGGTTGAATCGAAAACGAAGAAAAGAAGAGAAAAGAAAAGAAAAAAATGCGCAGCACACGTAAAACAATAAAAGAAAACACCTTTCTTCTTTTGTGTTATTATCTTTTCTTCTCGTAGCACGAACGACAATAGTTGAGATGACAAACTTGTGAAGCTGCAGAACAGCGCGCGGAGATCAATGGTGTCACCAACGCTCCAATCTCTGACGAGCTGACGCAGACCAAAAAAAAGGGGGAAATAAAAAGAAAGACGACCTTCCGAGAGTGATGAGACCGCAAGGGTGGAAAAGAGAAAAGAAAAAAAACTAACGCACGCTAGCAAGAAACGAACGACCAAGAGAGAGATTTGGGAACAGAAAAACACTTTTTTTTTTTTTTGCTTGCCTCTCACGGTGGTGATCTTGATATAGGTGTAACTACTGCACACGGCAACGCGAAACGATTGAGCACATCGCTCACACTCACATGGACACTAGCATGCTGAGGAAAAAAAAAAAAGAAAGAGAAAGAGAGAAAACACAAAACGGAGAGAACAGAATAGCCACAAGGAAGGTAATCACACCTAGTAGGTGAATATAGCACCCTTATATATATATATATATTGGGAGAGGGGGGACATGCCACGCTTTTGCGTGCACACACACACACATATGCACGCTTGCTCCGCACTGGCAACTCTGTTTGTACTCCCCTCCCCTCTCTCTCTCTCCCCTTTCTTCACTCTCCTCCGTCGTCATGCGTCGTTTCAAGCAGAGACGCGCTTGGCTTCGCAACAGAACTCAACTCCGAGGCGAGACTTGATGCGGCTTCAGGAACGGCACGGCAACGAAGCGCTGCGTCGGCACAACGGGGGACACACGCGTGCCGGTGGCTTCCGTGCTGTTCGACGCCGCGCTCGAAAAAGGCTGCACTGAGCGGGTACTCTGAGTGAGGGGCGAGCCGTTCGGCGTGGTGATCACCGCAGCCAATCCGAAACTGGTGGTGTCGTCGTTGTCAGGCTGCGGCGTGGCGTTGCTGGTGCTGGGCAGCTCACCGGGGGCCTGGGCCGTCACGGGAGACGCAAAACTCGTCTCTGTCAGTTCGATACTGTTGTAGTGCACCGGGTACAGGTAGGAGAGGAAAATATCGAGCGGCTCTGTGCGCTTCTCAAACGCGAAGCACACCCCCACCTCGGCTTCGTGCGGCTGCGACAGGGAGGGCGACGACGCGTTCATGAGACTCATGCTGGCATCGGGCGAACGGTTTGGGTACGAACTGGGGGGCACCGCATCGAGACACGAGGGCGAGGGATAAGTGTCTTCCGGAGGAGGCGAGCGCACGTCCAGCAAGCTCCTGCCTGGCCCAGGTGCGGTGAAGGTGCTGTTGAAGGATGGCGGCGCGTCATAACCGCTGGACGAGAGCCCTGTGCGGTCCATGCTGCGACGTGGCCGAGGAGCGGCCACAAGCAGAACATTACCCGTCTCCGTAGTCGGGAAGACAGGGTGGGGATCGAAGGAGGAGGTCGAGTTGAGCAGGGGGCTGGCTGTCGTGGGCAGGACAGGGCGCAACAGCGGCTCTGGCCGGCTCTCCAGGCGAGGTGGTATCAAGGCCGCCTTGTCCGGCTTCGTCACGACCAAAGAGAGCTTTTCGGAGCCGAAGTGACGAGCCTGCATCGTCGCCCCTGCCTTGGCGAACTTGTCCAAATCTGACGGGGCGTCTCCGTTGGCGGGCAGTGCGATGCGATCAGTGGGACCGGACGTGGGGATCGGCGGGGGTGGGGCGGGCGGGGCGGCGAGCGGTGCTGGCCTCGCAAAGCTCGCAGCAAGCGAGTTGCTTGCCGAGACACACGGCGTGGCCGACATGATGGCGGCCCCCTGCAGGCGCTTCTCCAGCGCGTGCTGAATGGCCGCGGAATCGATGGGCATGTCCTCGTCCTCCGCCGTCTCCGGCGGCGGGGCCATTCGCGAGGCGCCGTTACCCTCACCGTGGAAGCCGAGCGTGGAGGGCACACGGCTGGGCATGCGTGATGGCAGCGTAGACCGCAGCCCGCGCTCACGCTGGCGCCGCTCCCGCAGCGTGGTGACATCGACCAAGAAGGATGGCGGGGGTGGCGCCGATTCGCTCGGTCGGTATGTGATGAAGCAGTTCTTGGCCTCCGAGGAGAGAATATGGATGTTGATGTACAAGCTGTCCGAGGCACCGCGGAGGGTCAGCTCATCACCCCAGGCCCCTGGCTCAGACACGCGGGCGAAGTAGTTGTCTGCGTCTGTGGGTGTTTCGAAGAAAAAGTCAAATTGCTCGGCACGCACGCTGCGCATGTAGGACACCACGTGGCTGCGTACGACTTCGTGGTAGGACTCAGAGCCAAACAGTTGGTGGGAGATGGCGCGGAATTGGCAGTTCCCGTCGTTACGGACGCGGTGCAGCTGAAGATGGAAGTCGCTGGCGCGCTGGTTGATGCGCTCGATACCGACGCGCACAAGGTACTCCTTGAGGGCCTTCCCTGTGAGCTGCTGCGCTGGCGGGGCTGCGAGAGGCTCACCGGTGGTGCTCTTGTGCTCCTTCTTGTCCTTTTTGTCCTTCTTCTCCTTCTTGGCCCGCTCCTTTTTGCTCAGCTTGGCGGCCTCTTGAATCACCCTCGCAGCTTCCGCTTCCTCGAGTGCCTTGGCCGCCGCGGCCTTCGCTTTCCTTTCGGCCTCAGCTTGCGCGGACGCGGCGGCTGTCTCTGCCTCCGCCTTTTCAATCCGGTGACGAAAGTGAAGGGCAGCTTCACGGCGAAAGTGGATATCGGCACCGGCGTGCAGCGGCACGATCGGCGTCGCCGAGTACCGCGGCGCCGAGCCAAGGCTGCCGGTAGGTGGCGGGGAGTCCTCCGCGAAGGTGGCGAATTGCTTGCCTGTTGTGGGATCCAAGGTACTGAGCGGTGTGCAACCCTCGCACGGATCCGCGAAGAAGCTGCCCTCACGGGACCGCACTAGCGAGCGGGCCACGACGTTGGGGTCCTCCGGCGCGGCCAGACCATTCCCGTAGAGTGCGATGTGATGCTCGGGTGAGAGGTCAGTAGCAGTGGATTGCAGTGCGTGCATCGATGAAGGGCTCACGGATGTGGCGGAGGTGGGGTTGACATCGGCGAGGTGGGGTGAAGGCAAGAGTACTTTGTCCGTCTCTTCGTCCTCGTTCTCATCGAGGGTGGTGTATATCGTGATGGTAGGACGCGGACTGGGAGGCTGCTGTGGGGCTGGAGGTCTCGACGCTGTTGCGGAGGAAGACACATCGGACTTGTTGGGGCTTGCGCTGGTGGTGGGCTTCTTCTTACCCTGCGGACCCGTGTAGCCGGCGACGGTGCTCTCTGTGGCACCACCACCGCGCATCATCAAGGGCGACACCGTGCTGACAGGAAACATCAGGTGTTCTCTCGGGGACGAGCGAGAGCTGCTGTGACAGAAATCAAAAGAAAAGGGGCAATGCAAGAGAGGAAGCAAAACAACAACAAACAAGACGAGATAAAAAAAAAAATGCTACACGCGATGACGTGGCACCGCGAGTGGGCAGAGATGACAAACAAGAACAGAAATGCGAAAAGAGCAATGAGAATATACAACAAGAAACAAGTAAATAAAAAGCAAAAGAAAAACAGCGCTTAACGATGCAACAAGGAAATAAGCGCAGACACTAAAACAAGGAATGTTGCAACGAGAGCGTGTAAAGTGACCTCCGTTGCCGAAGCTCCCTCAACTTCCCTTTTGCCTTTTTTCTTCTTTGTTTTCAATTTTTTTTTTTCAATTCACTACGCGACGTGTTGCGGCAATAGTATGGGCAAGGACGCCAAACAAGAAAGGACAGACAAGTTGGACGAAGAGAAGGATGTCGGATGAATAAAGAAGCGCGCGCGCGACAGAGAGAGAGAGAGATTACCCCCCCCACACACACACAGCAGGTCTTTCTCGTTTTTTTTTGTTGGCGTGTGCTATAGTACAGCAAAAATACTACACTTGCTTGGTGAGGGGGGACGAGGCCATTGATTGGGTTTGCTGCTGAGCCAGCCTCGTCCACTTCGGTGCGTTGAGCCTTTCTCAGCTGAATGTCTTGCTAAGTGAAGAACCCCAAAAGAAGGGCAAACAGTCTGACACACGTCAGAGGACAAATGCCGCACAGCGAATCAGTGTATATTTTTTCTTTTTTGATTTATAGGCAATGTTCGTATTAAGTGTTATCCGATGCGCTGAGCAGCTTAGAAAAAGAAAAAACAACGAACACAAGAACAACAGCGACCAAATGAAGAAAGAGCGTCTCCAGGCTAGTGACAAACGAGAAGAATAGAAACTGCCATCGCTGAGAAGCAACGCATCGCACTCCCGCTCACCCATGCCGCCTCCTCATCTTGTGCTCTGACCACATGGCAGGGCGACCCCTACAATATATATATATATATCTTCACCGTCAGCCGGCTTCATTGTCTTCACGGAGCCAATTCTCCTCGAATCCGTGGAGGAGAGTGCTGATCACGGCCGCTGCGGACATACCACGGTCCGCCACACGGATGCTCTTCACCTCACCTTTAGGCGCGTAGTCGGCCTCCACATCACCCTTCGACATGCCGCCCACGATGAAGGCGAAGGGGCGGAACTGAGCCTTCTCCGCCCGCTTGCGCTGCGCATCAGCAAAGACTACAGTGCCAGCGGCTTCTGTCACAGCGGCATCGCCTGCGCTGGCGCCTGTGGTGAGCTGCCCGGATGAGGTCAAGTACTGCTGTTGGCGCCACGGGTGGGCCGCCTTGTCGAAGAGCGCCGCCTGCGCATCAGCGAAGCCGCACATGGCGCCGAGCTGAAAGGGGTCGACTTTGTCGCCGTCCTTCTCCACGCGGTAGAGCGTGACGTTGGCAGGGATGTGATCTGTGATGGGGTTCTTCACCGTGCGCAGCAAGGAGAGGTATCCCGTGCTGGAGCGAATTTTCATCTTGAAGAGCAGCGTCACCATCATCTTCTCGAACAGCCGCATGTGGCGTGGCACGCGGAGACGTGGGTCAACCGCGATGCAGACGCCCTTCTTCGTCCGCAGAAACACCTGCAGCATGCCGGCACGGTTGAGAGCGGAGTCTTGGAGGTGCAGGAGGCACTGGTGCACAACGTCAGGGCGCCACTCCGCCGGATCTTGCTTGTGGCGTGCGTGGTAGGAGCGGTGACGCTCGCTGAGCAACTCAAACCCTTTATCGGTTTGGATGCACTGCAATGGGCAGTGTTCAAGAATGATAATCACACGCTTCCACTTCTCCTTTTCCTCCGCACTGCGCGGAAGACGCGCTGCCTTTTGACGAAACTCCATGCCGGTGCGAACGGATACGTTGTGTCACTTTTCGTTGGTGTGCGCAGTAAACGACATTGATAGGAAGTGTGTGAGAGAGAGAGAGAGAGGGATGCAAAAGGTGTGATGGACGTGACGAAGCAACCGGAACACGATCGAGGCAAAAGAAAGGAGAGATGAGCGGGTGAATCGATTAAATAACACAATTGCAGCAGCCTTGCATTTCATCGGAGATCGTGCCTGCTTTTTTTTTTTTTTTTTGAAACCCACGTTCCCCTGTCGTGATGCCCTCATACGGAGGGCTCTGGACATGTGTGGCGGCACGCGGATAGATCGAATATGACGTTACCCCTCCTCATTGGTACACGTATCGGGGAGGACAGACCTTCTTTCCCCTTTTCCTCGGTAGGTGCGTGTGTTTTGGTGATGCTCGACTGACGAGCAAGCGAGCGAGAGAGAGAGAGAGACGCAACAAGGAGTCGCGATACAGTACGCAAAACAACAACAACAACAACAACAATGAAAAGGGGAAAAACAAAGAAAAGGAGCAATCAACAAAAAAGAAACGATGCACCGGCGTGTCGTTGCGGCTCACGACTTATCCACCTGGAACGTTTCACGCTCGCGTCCTTTGAATCGAATCGTGATCTCATTGATCGCGTCACCACGCAGGCGGTCGCGGGCGAAGCGCACTTCCGTCTGGAATCCCACCAAACTCAGCGCTCCGCAAAGCACCCCACAAAGAACGTTCGAGTAGCAGAGCGTCTCCTTGATGGGGCCCTCCGGCAGCTCGACAAACAGCGCGAGCGGGTTCTCGAGAAAGGTGATGGAGAAGGTGTCCGCGCTGTCCTTCACCGGGGTGACATCGGCGCTGATGTTGAGGAACATGCGCAGACCAATGAGTGCGGCGGATTCAGCCGCCTGAGCAAACGATCGGCACGCCGGCGCACCACCGCGCACGCAGAAGTCCTCCACGAGCCTTGCACCAATGCGGTGCCCACACGTATCCAGCTGCTGATTCACGCTGGCCACGTCATCCTCGCTCTCGAGCCCGGCGAGGAGCTGCTGGACCAGCGCACCGTATGTCACCGCAAAGAAGACGGCGCTGACTTTCCCGCCATTGTCGAACGCCGCCTTACCCAGCTTTGCCGCATTTTCAGAGCTGCGAGACATTGCACTCTCAACAATGCAATTTCGCTAAAAAAAAAACAACAGCGTGAACAAAAAAAAAACACAAATGTGCCGCACTATGAAAAAGAGAAGTGTGTGTGTGTGTGTGAATTTAGACGAGGAGAGGGTGAGACAGAATGAAGGCTGGTGGAGATACTGTGTTTTACATGCGCGCGGCACAGTACAGCACGCGGTGGACGAGGGGTCTGAATCCAATTCTCGCGCAATGACACGAGAGAAGGTTGACCCTCCCCCAATCTCATCTTTAGCTCTTTGTGATGAAACATCAGAGAGACACCTGGCGTATTTCTCTCTTACCGTACGTGCGTCCTCGTCTTTGCAGTCCCTTCGGCGTGCGTCTCCGATGCGTAGACACACTGTGACGGAGCACAAGTGGGTGGGGATGCGCATGAGTTGGCTTCGTGATGCCTTCTTCTTCTTCGCTTTACAGCTGTTGTTTTCTTGTGTTTGTTGGCGCGTATGCGCTGCTGTGCATTCCATTCAGACAAAAAAAAAACGCACAGTCAAGCAAGAGCGCCCACGACCCTAGTTCATGAAAAGGTGCCACGTCATGCTTGAGGCACAGCCTAAAGACAAAAGTTCGACCATAGGCACACGATGGAAATTTACATTTGATTGTACAGGAGTCAAAGAAACAACACGAACTACAGCAACAGACAACAGACAACCAAGCAAGACCACAAAGAAGAGGCTGAAGCAGCTGATCAGCCAGCATATACACACACGTAAAGACGCTATACATGATACAGTCTATTTACTTGGTGCTCTTCTTCTTCTTACCTTTCTTCTTCTTGGTCTTCTTTTCCATCGCCTTGGCTACCTCAAGGCGAGCTAAGAAGGCACGGTAGTACGCCTGCACGACACGGGCACTCTGCGCTTGGCGCTGGGCAATGCCATCGAGATGTTCCTGCTTTTGCTTCTCCACACGCTTCTCGAACTCGTACTCGGACTTGTCCGTGTTCAGCTCGTCCAGCTGCGCCTCTAACGCCATGATCTTTTCCGTGTCATGCTCGGACTCCTTCTGGAGGATGTGGAGAGCTTTGGTCATGTTGCGCACCTGCTGGTCATACTCATGAATGGCCCCGCTGACCGCCGCCTCCTTTTTGGCCCGCAGCGTGCGGAGCTGATTCCCGTCTTCGACGTGCTTGGCTTGTTGCTGTTCAAGTTTGATGGCGAGGGCATCGGCGGCTCTGCGGTGTAGCTCCAGCTGCTGCGCGTACGCTTCGCGGTGGTCCTCGTGAATAGTTTCGCTGACTTCGTGGAAGGCCTCCAGCTCCACCTCTGCGGCCTTGCGCACGTAGTCCAGCTCCTGTTTCAGGCGCTCAATCTCGTCATCGAGGGCGGCGACCTCGACCCGCCGCGATCGCTTCACCTCCTCGTACTCGTGGTTGAGAGCCTGCACATCGGCGGTCGCGGACTGCTCCTTGTTGACCGCCTCGTGCAGAACCTGATAACGATGAATGTCCTCATTCACCGTCGACGCATTACGTAAATGTGTGAGCTTGTAGAGCACCTCCGCGATGTACTGGACATGCGAGGCGTCATCCGCCACAAGCCCCAGCTCGCACGCCAGCTCTGGGTCAAACGTGTGCGTCGCCGCCTCCTCCTCGGCCATCCCGGTCAGCCCACGGCCGAGAGGAATCGCATCCGCCGCCTTGGCCGCCTTGGCCGCCGCGTCGGCCGCCCCGCTCGCGTCCTCGCAGTCAGCGTCGCCGGTCTTGTCGAAGAGCGCGACGCTGATGGGAGAGGCGGCCTCCGGGTCGACAGGGCAGTGCCGATGCAGGTACTGCCGCATAAGCTCGGTGTAGCCGCCATCCCGCAGCGTGTCGAGCAGCGCACGGAGAGACAGATGGTGGAACTCAATGTCTTCCATTTCGACGTGCCCAACGGTCGTGGCGGTCTCCAGCAAATCACGCTCCACTTCATTGAATTCGTTGACCTGCAGCACCGCCTCGTTGCCCTCCACGTCGGCCGGGTCGCCGTACCTCTCCGCCGCCTTGACGAAGCAACCGGCCTTCACCAAGTAGGCGCGCTCATCGCTGTCCTCGACCGCCATATCAGCTGCCCCGCTGCTAGACAGGTCCTCACCGAAGAGAGCCTCCGCGTTTCTCTCCACGAGAGACACGACGTCGTTGCGCAGCCAGAGGTTAAACTCTTCGGGCAGATAGGCGATCAGCTCTAGGTCTGCGGCGAGATCGCAGAGCACCTCTTCGATCTTCTGGGCCTCGCGTCGGGTGATGGGATCAAGGTCCATTTTTTTTTTAAATCTTCTCTGCTGTGTGAATGAAAGAGAGAGATAGAGAGAGAGAGTGCGGCAAGACCCCCACTGCCCGACTATGAATCAACAACAACAAAAAAAAGCAGAGCAAAACTTACAGTGTGGCTGTGCAGCTCGCCGTGTACCTTGAGAAGGACAGACCGTCGGCACGGGTGGGGCGCGTAGAGATGGAGGGATTAAGCCCACAAAGCATACGCACACGCACAGTAAGAAAGAGAAATAGGGGGGGGAATAGTTTAGTGAAAAGTTGTGCAAGTATACGTTCCTTTTGTCAACCTGTCAGTGGTGATGATGGAGGGAGATCCAAGCATTCCTCGGGGCAACGGTACTCTTGAGAGTGATGAGGGCCAAACGCCACTCACGTGCGTAACGTGCCGCCAGCCTCTCCGTCCACTCCAATGCGAAGAGTATAAAAGAGGAAAGAGAAAAAGAAGGAGGTGAATGGCTCTCGTTTTATCAGTCAAAATGAGACACACTGAGAGTACACACACGCCTCTCCCTTGACGCCAGGAATCAAAGAGTCGTAAGCTTTCTTTTTCACGTCTAAGCATATATATTGTTTGCTGTTGTTTTATTTGTTTTGCTCTGTTTTGGTTGTTGATCTGATAATTCCCTCTTTTTTTTTCCTTTTTTTTGATGGTGGAATGCGCAGAGCAAAAATAAGATGAGGTTTTAAAAATACAGCCTTGATATCTTACGGAAAGGAAAAAAAAAAATGTGGTTGTTTACTTTTACTCCACTTGTGCTTTGCCCGTCGAACGAGCACGTGTGATTGCAGCTGCACATGTTCCTCTCTTGAGTTCTGTTGTTGATGTTCGGCATGTTGCACACTTACTGTCAGCGAAGAAATGCACAAGCACACCGCCACACACACACACACACACGCACGCACGCACATGCAAGCGTAGGAGGAGAGTGGGGTCATTGTGTGCTGCACAGTATCTCGCAGTGAATCTGGCATTGGCCAACACAACTTTGACAGGAACGCAAGAAAGGAAAGATATGAGCAACGCAAACCGCGCGAGAAGAAAGTGAGAAGAGAAGCAAACAAAAAAAAAAGTACACAAACCGAAATAACGATAACAAACAATGGCACCTCACCGGAATGGGGCGTGGGGCACGGGAAGGAACACATGAGGGGACAGTCAACCCGCCTCCCCTCCATCAACCTCGCACACCGACCAGAAGAAAAGGGCAAATGAACTCACAAAATAACAACAAAACAGAACAAAAAAAAACGAAACTCAAGCAACAACAGTGACAAGAGCGCACGTGCACGCACACGCACACACCACAATTGCGACCAATAGAGCATGTCGTGACAGAAGAAAAGAAGAAAAAAACAGAGAAACAGAATGTATCCACTAAGAAGCGAATGGTGGGTGAGAATGCAGATGCGCCGAGGTGATGCACAACGAACGACGGGAAAAGAGAGGAAGAGCCATACGGAGTCGAAAAAAAAAAAAAGAGAGAAAGAGAAAGATGAACTATGAGGTGTATGCCCTTTGCTTTTTTTGTTATGTCTGTGTGTTGTTGCTCGTGCTCGCTATTGTTTGTCACCTCTGTGTGTGTATGTCGATGTGTGGCGGCCTCATTACTGAGAGGCAGCGGCGCCAATCTTCTCGATATCCTTGGTCGTGAATTCAGCCGATTCCACGCCGTCCACCTCGAGAATGCTCTTGGAGCTGGTGCCGATGTCCGCGAACAGGCAGTCCGCCGCCTTTGACTTGCGCATCACCTCCGCAAGCTGGTCCTTGGTCCACAACAGGCCGCTGCCTGCGCTGGCAGGCACCTCAGTCGGCGTGGTGGGGGCAGCCATGAAGGCTTCGGCGAGTGCTGCCGCATCCGGGCCGCAGCGGGTCTGTGCCCAGGCCACGACCTTCTCCCCGTTCTTCACCACGACTACCTTCTTGTCCACGGCAACCTTGGTCGCTATCGAGGGGCAGTCCTGCACGCACGCGCGGAGAGGGCTGCCTGTGAGCACCGCTGCCACGTTGAAGGACGCGGCCACGCACTGCTTGTGCCAATACGGAGAGGCACCGCCGTCCTTCTCTGCCGTCTTACTGTTGTTGTACCGCGCGTCACCCTTCAACGCACGCTGCACCTTCTTCTCTTCCTCAAGCAGCTCGCCGTAGATGGCGCACGAGCTGGACTCATCCTTGATGTCCGCGAGTGCCTTGGCCACGGCGCCGAGACGTGGGTGCAGAAGCGAGACCAACGGCAGCTTGCTCTTCACCTCCGCATCGGTCTCCTTTGTGGCAGCCGCGACAGACTCTTTCAGAGCGGCCAGCTCGGCCTGCTGCTGCTGCTTCAAGGTCTCCTGGCGTGCCTTGAGGGCTGCAACAGCCTCCTGCTCAGCCTTGCGTGCCTTGTCCTCGGCCGCCTTGTGGACAATCTGCATGCGAGCAAACTGCTCCTGCAGAACCGCCTGCTCGCGCTTGCCACCTTCCTCGAGCATGAGCTGCTGGAGCTGCTGGCTCTTGGGCAGCACGCGCAGGAACACCGCCTCGTCGCGGCGCTTCACGATCTCCTTCAGCTGTTTCTGAACATCCGGTGCCACGCCAGAGACGTCCATGGTGGCGGCGAAGCCCGGAAAGGGGCGCGGCGTGGGCACACCAATGGGGCCCGCCGCCGCACCTCGGCCAGCTGTTCGCGCCACGCTCGCAAGGCCAGAGCGCGGTGTTTGGCGGGCTGCCGATGGCGCCGCAGGAGGACGTCCCGTCGTGGCGGTGGAGGGCCGTGCGGCGGACGCAGAGGGCTGGGTCTCCGCGCGTACTGGAGACGCGTTCTGGGTGCCGGGGATGTTGTAAGAGCCTGACGTGCGCGCGGCGGAGGTGCGTGCGGCAGAGGTGCGCGCGACGGAGGCCTTGGGGGTCTGGAAAAGCGCTCCCACAGGGGTGGCTTCAGGGCTGGCACCGCGAGAAGAGGACATGATGCTGCTGAAAAGAGAAGGGTAGAAGAAAGAAACAAAGAACAGGCTAGGAATAAAATGGAGTGGTCGACTGGTGACAACCAACGAAGAGCGAAATCGTAAAAGTCTTTGGTGCAGGAGGAATGTGCTGATTCAACAATGAATGCAGATGAAGGAAGCACAGAGTATTGAGAGAGAGAAGGGGGAGGGACAAGGAGGAATAGCGAACCACTGGAGCAGGTAGTATGTCGTGAAGGGAGAGAACAGAAACGAAAGAGCAGAACTTGTGGGAGGTGTAGTGAGTTGTGGTCCGCAAAGACTGCGAGCGCACGCGCACAACGCACTCACGAGTCGCTTCGTCTTTTAGCACAACAGGCACGACACATTTTTTGTTGTTGTTGTCCCTGCTCGAGTGCCATAGACGAAAGACGAGAGAAGAAGAGGCAATACTTAGCCCGCATGTTTGCCCTTTTCATTTTCTCGACACAGAGAGGGAAAGAAAGAGAACAGCCATTTCCCACGGCTGACGGCGCGCATGCGATAATCTCTTCATCTCATTTGCATTGCGTTTGATCTGCTATTTCAGCGCATAGAAGTGCGGACTCGGAGTTGTGGTATAAAACAAAACAAAAAGGAACAGAGAGAGAAAACTAAAATGCGACGGAAAGTAACAACAGTGACGACACCCTCTTTTTTTCTCTTTACCACCGTTTCTTGATGACTTCGTTCTTCAAGAAGAGATCCCCCTTTTTCACGCTCATTGCTTGTATAGTAAAGAGTAAAAAAGCGTGAGGAGCACTTCTGCAGGAAGCGAAGCACCGCTGTGTGTGAGTGCATGTGCCAAATTTATGCATGCGTGAGTGTTTTCCTGCACGTGTGCGTGTTATCAAGAACGTCATTTGCAACGTTTTTTTTTTCGTGCTCATTTTTTCTATTATTCCATTCTGGCAGGCATGACATACAGGTTTATTTTATCCTTCTTAGTCGGGTGGGATAGTAACACAAGCAGGGTGCCGTTTTTTTTTTCATTTTCGTTTCTCGGAAGTGCCAAACTTCCTGTACATCGTTTTGGGTTCACTTTTTTTACTGGCTGACGCCTCTTCTGCACCAGTAGTTTTTTTTTCTTTGCTGAGTAAACAGTGAACCCCGATGGCTGCGCTTATCTGCGAAAAAAAAAAGGGGAGAGGGAGGGAAGGATAGTTTGAAAGAAAAGAAAAAAAAACGCATATAAAGAACAAGACACTAAAAAGACAAAAGAAGAACAAGAAACAAGAACAAAAGAAACATTACTTTCGTCAAGACTTGATATATATGATAATACATAGGGATTCCAATTGTTTGTGTGTGTGGATTGGGGGGGGGGGGGGGGGAAGGGAAGTAGAACTGTAAAGAGAAGGCGTAGATGGACATCGCGCAGACAGCACAACATCACATCACGGCTCGACCAAAGCAAAAGCGAAAGGAAGAGAGTCCACAGACGTGGGAGAGCAAGCAGAGGGAAAGAGTAACCTTCGCGTTTTTTTTTTAACGTCAGCCCCCGTGGTCAAACGGGACAAAACGAAAAACACAGAAAGTGAATGTGCGTGAGGAGGCACACAGAGGCAGCCCACCTCAACTAGTACGGATTAGCGAGAAAGTGCACACGGCACCATGACCTTACTCGGTGATCTGCTGCACGGTCTTGCCGCG
>JASANS010002445.1:0-120388 GCA_030849605.1 Wallacemonas sp. 195SL | reverse complement strand
CGAGGAAGCCGACGATTTTGAGCTGGACTTTGAGGATGGCGTTTAAGAGGACAATGCGGGAGCACGATCAGACGGAAGCGAGAGATCGAGAGACAGAGAGACCGAGAGACCGAGAGACAGAGAGACCGAGAGACAGAGAGACCGAGAGACCGAGAGACCGAGAGACAGAGAGACCGAGAGACAGAGAGAGAGAGAGACAGATGAATGAAAGTGATGCGACTTGTCCTGAGCAATCACCAGAAGGGTGAAGACTCACATGAGTTCAGCAAAGAAGCACCAGTCACTGGCACGTATCGCCGGTAATTTAAGTGCCCGTTACATTGCGCTTGCCGCAGTGTGTTGTCTTTTGCTTCCGCCGCTGCTGCTGCTTTCTTCACCGATTCACCGGATGCCTTTCTTTTTTTTTTTTTTGCAATCCACATAGTTTTTCGCTCTCTCTCTCTCTCTCTGTCTTTCTCTTTGCCTGTCCCGCCGTTTTTCTGGTATCGTTGGCAAACAGTCGCTGTGATGCCCTTCTTTGATGTCCCGTGCCCAATTATTATTTTTGGCTGGCAGAAACAGCAAAAGCAAAACAAAACCAAAAAAAAAAAATCGATCAACACCGAAACAATACCTCCCGAACTTGTGTTCGACCGCTGGTAGACTGAGAGGAGGCACCGATGAAACAACAAAACTGGTTGGCCTCTCTCTCTCTATCTTTCTTTAGCCGTTAGAGCTCCGTTCGACCGTGCGGTGTACTAATTCAGGCACTAGCAGAGAGCTCTGCACGCGAGGCGGAAATGGTGTGGTACCAGACTCCCATGAACCGGCAGCGTACGACATGCTGTATACCGCAGTGATCGCAACGCGTCTCTTACTAACAGGACGTCACAAAAGTGCTTGGCATTGCTCGCTGCAGATCAGTCTGCTCCGTCCTCCCTCCATCGTACTCTCTGTTGGTGCACATCACCTCGTGGTGGCCTCGCTCTTGTGTGTACCTTCTCTCACTTTCCCTGCGATTTCTGTTTTTGTCTTCTCCTCTTATTTCATCT
Source organism: Wallacemonas sp. 195SL (assembly GCA_030849605.1). Lineage (NCBI taxonomy): Eukaryota > Euglenozoa > Kinetoplastea > Trypanosomatida > Trypanosomatidae > Wallacemonas > Wallacemonas sp. 195SL. Next base: position 119,357 of record JASANS010002445.1, on the reverse strand, counting down.
CGGTTTTGCACCGCTCTCTGGACTGGCTACGCACAGTAAACAAAGAGCAGTAACACACACACACGCACACACAGGCTGAAAATTGTGTGCGACGAACGTGCACACTCGTGATCATTTGTCAAACTCTGGTGTGCCGTTGCGTAAAAAAAAAAAAAAAGAACACAACAACAACGACAACAAAAAAAGGAGCAGTGAACCCACCGAGAACACCCACACTCGCAAAAGTAAAGCACGATTCGCGCCTTGTCTTTTTAGATCTCATTTCCTATGGAACTCGACGCGTCTGCGCTGAACTCGCGTCGCGGCACCGGCGTGCCCCTCTGCCTCTCTAAGGGTCAGAAAGATGCTCTTGCGGCAGCCAACAGGAGCACAAACAGCTCCAACGTAGGCGGTTCACGCGCCTCGCGTCACTTCTCCAACGCAAGCCCGCTCTGCACCCAGGCCAACGCAGAGTTGCCCCCAGATGTGGACCGCGCGCTTCAAATGTTCCGCACGTACCCCGTCATGCGCGTTCAAGGTACGGCCTTCGAGAACTACCTGAACAAGTCCGACCGCTGCCTCAGCAACAGCATCTCCAGCGGCGTACTCAGCACATTGTCCGCCGCGAGCAGCCCAGTTCACAAATCAGGCACGTCGCAGGTCCTGCAGGATGCCGTAGATGCCTCGACAAGCCACTTGGAGGGTGAAAGGCCGATGACGTTGCGCAGAGGGAGTGGCGAGGGCATGGTGCGCCTTGCGGCCGCGGTGAAGCGTGCGGCCATGTGGCAGACTGTGATTGTCGCGGCGCTGGCTGGTTACCAAATGTCAGATGAATACCGAGAAGTACGCTTGCGGAAAGCCTTGGAGCGACACATGCTCCCGGTGCTGGTGAAGCGACGAGAAGAGACCGGGTCTATCATGGACACGGAGAAGCTGAAGATCATGACAAAGCGGACACAGGAGCAGAAGAAGGAGGCTGGCAATGCCCCACAAGGCACGTACCTGAAGGACCACTATCCCTTGTTTGCCTCGTTCGGCAACTCCCAGCTTCTGCAGTTTCTCGCGGACAAGATGAACCGCGTCCGCTACGTTGTCGGTGAAACCATCGCAGAAGCCGATCACCCGTGTCAGCACCGACTGCACGTCCTGGTGTCCGGCAAATGCGAAGTGCGCACAGGCCACCGCGACGAGAAAGGTCTCCTCACGGTCACCAAGTCCTTCATTGAGGCCGGCACCGTATTTGGTGGTGTCTTCGGCACGAGCGCAACGCATGCGGGCACGTACCGGGCCGTCTCGCAGTGCATCGTCTGGGAGCTTGAGCGAGCTGCTTTTGAGGCTGTCTTCACCTCTTTTGCCGATGCCACCATGCTGTCTACCTTCACCGATGCCCTGCGGGCACACAACGAGGAATGGCTTCAGCACCGCTACCCGCTGCGGCCAGCACTCCTCCAGCGCGTGCCGCTCTACCGACGTCTGCCACTGCCGCCTGCAACGTACTTGCCTGACTTTAGCCCTGTCGTGAAGATCCGTGGTGAGATGCTGTTTGACCAGGGCGACGCGCCAGATGATGTGTACGTGCTGATGGAAGGCACAGTCAAACGCATGGTACGTGGCGATGACGGCACCTTCAGCTCCGGTGTGGTACAGCTGCTGGGCCCCACGTCCTTCGCGACCTTCAATGCATCCGGCCGCTTTCTCCTGCTTGGTGAAGAGCCGCACATCTTGCCTGGGTTCCAGAGGTACCGCTGTGTCGTGCAGAGCCGCGCCGCCCTCTTCTACCGCGTGTCTGGTGAGCGGTTTGTCAACGCGATGCTCGACGACGCCAATGCACTGTGTGGAATTCGAGAGAAGCTCTCGCAGCTGTACCTGAGCCAAATGAGCTTGGACCCCTCCTGCTTGAGCTTCGCACCCATTCTGCGGCATCTCCCGTCTTCCACACTCCAACGATTGGCGAGTGACGCCAAACCGGCCGTGATTGGACGTGCCGTGTCGGTGTGCGAGCCGGCCCAGTCGATCAAGGAGATTTACCTCGTAACCCTTGGCGAGGTGCGGGACCCCCGCTCGTACGGCCACGTCGCGACGCAGCGTCTCCCCACGCCACCACCGTCTGAAGGCGACTCCACTGATGAAGAGGAGACCGATCACAAGGGCCATCGCGGCCGCAAAGACAAGAAGGCAGCGGAGCGAAAGGGCAAACCAGCCGCGGGCAGTGGCGCAGCGGCGGCGGCGGCTAAGGGTCGTGGCGCGGCCAAGCCCACGGCTGCACAGCCAAGCCGTACCAACGCAGCCCACACCGGCGTCTCCGCTCACAGCCCACATCCTGAGGAGGACGTGCAACCCGCCTTTTCTTTTGACGACGAACCGGTAGACATAACCATGTCGGGCTCGATGTCCTCCACAATGGGCAGGTCATCCGGCGTGCTCGGCGTCGTCGCTGCGGATGAGCAAGAGGAGTTCAATCCTGCCCTACCGAAGCGTGTTGCCAAGCGGTTTCTCACCACGCTGGGAGGTGGCTGGGAGGGGTTGCTGATCGACAAGTGGCCCAACGGCTGGACGACGACCACGACGACAGAAGTGTGGGCGATCCCAACGCTCAGCATCCGCACCGAGTACAACGCGGCCGGCCGCAGTGCCCAAAGCGCGATCCTCACGGTCGCCCGCCAGACGCAAAAGGAAGAGCAAGGACTGACCACCTTGCCTCCGGCGAAGCTGCCGCCCATGAGCAGCTACTTAACGGAGCAGGTTGCGGCAAAGGCCAACCTCGCGTCTGCGGCGGCGGCGATTGCCTTGGCAACCCGTGGCAGCAGCAGCGGCCGTGCCCGTAAAAAGCCGAGCAGCCGTGCGAGTGGGCGTCCGCCGGCGGGCGGGTTGGAATCGAGCGTGTCATTCCAAGACCAGGCCGGCGGAGCCAACGGACCTGGCCTCCCTGACATCTACTCTGTCAACTACGTGTCGCAAATGACGAACTCCAAGGAGCTGTCCGCGCAGAACAACTCTCAGCTGACCTCGCGCGGGCCGGCTGGACACCACGACAGGCGGGCGACCAGGCGCGTGAGCAAGGCGCCCGCCACCAGCAAAACGGCAAAGCTCAAAGATGCTGCGACCAGGCTGGCTGGCACCACTGCCGCGGAGGTCAGCGTGAAAGACCGAAAGAGCCGCGCCGAGCCACCGAGCGCGGAGGCCCTTTCTACCCCTGCACCGCCCGCGTTGAATCCGAAGCAAGCGGCGTTGGCTGCGCAAGCACGTGCGAGGGCACATCGTTTGAAGGAGCGTGGTGCCGATGGCGGTGACCCGCAAGCTGCCGGCCATGCCAGCGGGGAGTCTGGCAGCGGTGACGGCGAAGAGGCCGTGTCGGCACACCTGATGGCTGTGTACCGCGGCGAGTTCGACGACGGCGACCCGGCGCTGTTGAACGTTGTGCGTGACCCCATGCCCCCCAAACCGCACCCGAAGGCACCGTCGCAACAGGGCGGCGGTGCTCGTGGTGGCGCCACCGTGCCGGATCACCGAGGCGACGCGTGGCCTGTCTCTTCTGCGCCGGGTCACACGCGCTGGTTTCAGGAGGTGCCTTCGTACGAGCCGCTCCCAGGCACCATTAACAACCGCGCCATGGCCGTCGCAGCACCTGAGTTTGCGAACAACACCGCTTTCATGACGAACCGCAATGGCAAGCACTATCAGGATACGCTGATGGCGCAAGAACGCTACTTCTCCTCAACGCTGCCCCGTGACGAGCGTGCACTGCCCTCTGCGTCTGTCCCTTCGGCAGCGCCCCAGTTTGCGTCCATGCAAAGAACCCAACAGCGCGCCGATGTACCGAAACGCCACGCTGTCAAGGATGCCATATAGGCTTTTTTTGTTCTCCGACACCTTTTTTTTTTTGTGCGTTTCTGTTTCTGCTTGGTATACTCAAAACAAAAAAAAAAGAGTTCTCCTGTTCTGTTGCACCGGGCACCATAGGCATCGCGAGAACAAGGAAGAGAATGGTGACGTTGTCGTGACAATATGTTTTTCAACTTCTGTTTATGTACACTAGAACGTTTTGTTGCTTTACCCCCTCCCTTTTTTTTGTTCTGCGCGTTTTCACCCAACTTTTTACATCCTCCACACAGACCGCATTGTATCATTCAACGCCACACACACACACAACGCGCAACGAACAATAGCAACAACAATAGTGCAAATATCCACATATGCGCCGGGGAGAAAGACGAAGAGAGGCGACGATGCCCTGCACGGTCACCTCTTTGATTCCTATCAAGTTGACCATGACTCTCTTGTGTGCCCGGCTCTGGCATTGCACAGTACCAAGACTGCGAGGGTGTTCACTCGTTTGCGTTTGGCACGCTTTTGGACCCCTTGAAGTTGAAGTGCGTGGAAGTGAACGTTGTCACACCGTCGCCCCCCCCCTCCACTCTTTCTGAACGCTGCTAAGGAACGATTCGTGGAGATAACAACTTGGGACTGCCCGATCTCGCGTGAGAAGCCATCTCATCTCCTTCACCTCTTGTCATGTTATGTCTTTTTTTTTCTTTTTTACTTCGTCTCGGCGTCAGCAGTGACCCGTTCGTTTTTTCTTTACACTTCCTTCCCCTACTCTTGCCGCACGCGCACAGGCAGCAACGATCGAAAAGCATACTACTACTACCACTACCACCTTCACTCTTTTTTTTCTTATTTCACGAATGTCAGAAACGAATTGGACGCTGGAAGAAAACGGCGCGTGCATTGCTGACGTGTCCAACGAGGCCACGCATGTGGCCAGCAGCGCCGCGAATCTGCTCTCCTCGAGGGAGGACCTGCTGTGGATCACGGGCGATGCACCGCAGCACGTGACAATAGAACTCAATCGTAGCCATCCCCCGCTGCTCTACGCTGGCTGGCATGTTTGGCACGACTACATGACGAACCCCAAAACGGTGGAGCTGGCTTCGGGTGAGACGAAGGAGTCGATCTCACCGCTCATCATTTGCCAGGCTCTTCCGGGTGAGGGCACACAGGTGTGGCGGCTGCCGGGCTCTGGCATTCCGTCCAACCACAGATTTGTGCGGTTTCGCATTACCGAGACATTCGGACCTGGCCCAACGTACATGAACAACGTCGTGCTGCTCGCGGCCGACCCAGGTCCGAATTACCAGTCGAACAGTGGCGTGCCTGCCGCCGCAGGCGTTCCATACCCCGCGAGAACCACCCCTCGTTCAGCTGGCGCCGCGCGTGGGGGCCCACCGCCGTCTTGGAACCGCCGCGAGCCGGAAGAGGACGTCCGGTCCTACGAGCCTCTCTTCCGCGGGGCCAGCTCCTCGGCGCCGGCCGCAGCGGCCTCCTCCTCTTCCTCTGCCCCGGCTCGGAACCGCGATGACTCCGTTGGTGTCTTTCGCAACACCCGGCGCGATCCGTCCGTCGGGGCTGGCGCACGCACCCGCAGCGCGAGCAGCCATCGGCCTGACAACACTGGTCGCATGAGCCAACTGCTGCGTGACCTCGATGATGACATCAAGTTACTGAAGCCTATCAAATCCGTCAGCCCCGCAAAGAATATGCTCCTGTACGTTCCGCAGGAGGCGCCGCAAATTCCACCTCTGCAACTGGAAGACGTGTACGACGACAGTGAACAAGGAGCGCCTATGCGGAGCATGTCCTACCGCAGTGGACCTTCTTCGCAATCTGCTCGGCAGCCCATGATGGCAGGCGCTGGCCCCGCATCCATGCCTGGTGCGAACAGTGACCCTGTGATGCCACAGCAACCGCCACAGCAGGTCTTCGCGTCCAGCGTGCCGGCGGCCTCGCCTTCGATGCCGGCTGGTGGCGTGTACTATCTCTCCCCTCCTCCGAACGCGCCGTACGCGGATATCCCGAGGAGCTACCAGGATCGCCTCTCCGCGTTGGAGCAAGCTGTGGCGTCACTCACCCAGTCGGTTCAGCACCAGCGTGAAGACCTCACCATGATCAAGCGTCTCCTTCTCCAGCAAGCGACGGAGCGACGCCGCGAAGCTGAGCGCCGTCTGCAGAAAGACATCGCCGCCCCGCCTCCACCCCCACCTGCAGCGCCGTCTGAGACCCGCCTCGCACACCGTGCTTCGGAGCCGGAAGCAGCTGGCCCCACCCGCGGCGGCTCCGCGGCCGTGGCACCACCAGCTTTCACGACTCAACACGTCGCCGTCGACTTTCCCGAGGACGCCCTGCGCAGCTTTGTCCAGTCCGTCATGGCAGACCAGGTGAAGAAGCACGCGAAGAAATCAGAGGCACGTGTTCTGCACCGTCTCGATGCGTACCTGCAGCAAGTGGTACAATCTATTGCGGACTCCGTCGATGACCGTGTGCAGGCCCGTCTTGAAAGCGACGCCTTCGGCCCACGAAGCGATAAACGGACGGATGCGTCTTCTGCTCGCAAGGCCAGTCGACAGCCAGGAAACTCTCACGGTGCCTCTGCGAATACGTCTCTCGGAGAGCAGCACGCGAGAGCCCACGGTGAGGCTGGCCCCTCCATTTCCATCGTGAAGGACTCTTCCTTTGACACGTCAGGTAGTGGTGGCCGACAGTACCGCTACTGATCACAACACCGAGGCAGCATCAGGGCGGTGCAACGAGGCGGTACCCTTGTCTGTGGTGCGGTTCTCCTCCTCAGGTTCCCTGTTTTGTTTCATTATTTTTCACCTCTTGTACATCTCTCATATCCCGTTTGTATCCTCGTTTTGTTTTCTTCGTTCATCTCCTCCTTCTTTTACTTGGCTTCTTCAACATTTGCAACAGCGCCAACAGAACGCAACAGCAACAACAACAACAACAACATTCGAGGCGACGCAACACATTCTCGATCCGTTGGCCCTCCCTTTCCCCCAATAAGAACGCGTGTGTTTGTTTATCCCCCTTCCGCGACGCTACAGACAGTAACTTTCAGAATGCACTCTCTTCTGGTCAAATGCGCTACACACATATATATAGACATGCTCGCAGTGTGATATCTCATGGCGCGTTTGGGCATCTCAACACGCACTATGCCACGCCCACGCTATGACGATCGCCTTCGTTTCCTAGTGATACCGCACTCTCTCTCTCTCTCTTGCCTTGCACGCTGCCTCTTTTGTTCTGCTCTCGTCGCGTCAAAGGTCTTCACCAGACCCAACAGTATCCCATAGCCTGCCATTGTAGTAGCACACCCGTTTTTTCCACCCATATAGTAGGAGAAAGCAGAAGCAGGAGTATTCAGCGTCTCTCTCACGTAGTCGATCTGCCTCCATACTCCCCTCTCTTTCCTTAGTCATGCAGGCTCGACGTAGTTCGATGATGCGGCGCGTGGCCCGCCGGTATGCGCGTGTTCCTGGTGAGCACGGTGACGGTAATGCGCCTGCATTCTACCCGATTGCCATCAACCCCGGCTGGTGGGGCCAGCCCTTCGCCAAGGTGAAGGACGGAAAGAACCAGCTCATTTTCGCGTACTGCGTCTGCTTCCCAATTGTGTTTTACTGGATGTTTGACGTGACATTCGCCCAGCGCACGCGCATTTCCACTATCGGCAAGCGTGCCATGCTGTCGAACTTCGCATTTCGTCAGCTTGACCTTGATGACCCCGATGCGGCGATCAAGTACGCTCATCTACAGGAGGAGCGCGCGGAGAACAAGCTTGAGGTCCGCTGGGGCGGTACCAACTTCTTGGCTAGCTACCTGTGGGAGCCCAATGATCCGCAGCCCGATATCCGCCGCAAGGAAGCCCCCCAGCATCACTAAAGACACGTGCCCCCGTTGCGAGACCCAGCGCGTGACGCACCGCTCAGCGGATGATAGCCCTTGTCATGAAGAACAAACAAAACTACCTACACGTATGTGACAAGATTCCTTTACCTCGTAGCACATCATTGCCCCAACTTCTTTGCTGTTTTTTTTTTCCTTTGAGTTAGCTAGCAGCTGTATGATACCCCCCAACACACCCACACATATACAAATACCCCCTGCAAATGTCTATTTTCTGTCTCCTTGCTTCTCACTTTTAGATGAGCTGAAAGGGAGAGAACGAGGGGCGGGGGAGAGAGAAAGAAAGAGAACGGCCAACACAACCGTTTCTGACGCACCCCGAGGACAGCTGTGGCTCACAAGAGCAACGGGTTAGACGTCACAGCCCGCCGCTTCGTGCAAGCTGGATAGGGAAGGCGTACCTTCTTCATCTGTCTCTTTCCCTCGCGTGCGAACATCTGGACGCCGCGGAGTTTCGTTGTGCAGCACAACCACACTATGTGCTCTGCAATGTCTTTCCACTTCCCTCTTTGTTTCAGCTGACCGAACGGTGAGCATTTCATAAATGCACATCACTATGTACTTCATTTCCTGTACTAAAACACACATATGTATATACACAACTTCTCTCCACTTTTCTATCTCCCCATTCTCTTTTGATTCTCTGATCTCTTCCTTTCTTCTTTCTTCTCACCAAGTACAGTGATGTCCTCCGACGCGGATCTGCGATGGACCACCGTGGGCTACGTGCTGTGCGTCCCCACAGCGCTTTACTGGGCCGCCAGTTTCGGTGTGTTGCTTGTGCGCGCGTACGTACCCGCCTTTGCCGCGCTCGCCGAGTACGGTGGCCGCCAACCAGAAGGGGGGATTGGCGTAGCCGCCAACTCTCCGTCAGCACCACCACAGCGTCGCCGGCACTGGCTGCACGCGATTGTGAACATGGTGAAGCGATCTTTCCTTGGCCGTTGTCGCATGTCGAGGCAAGACGCATTCACGTGCTTCTACCTCTCTGGATTGATCGCGAGCGGTGTGCTCTGGGGCATGTGCCCTTGGCCGTGGCCTGCTCCGCTCTGTTTGTTTGGCTTCCACTGTGCGGTGCGCTTAACAGAGTGCATCCTCACGCGCTCCCCACGCGTGACCGGGGAGGACGATGTGACCCTCTTCGCTGCCGTCGCTGGCTGCAGTTTCTACGTCTTCGCCGCCGTGTCGAGCTGTCCATTTTGCACGAACTGCCGCTCCAGAAACGCTGCCCTCACCGTACCTGCTGTTCTGGTATACATGTCTGTGTGCGTCGTGCAGGTGCACTGCCATCGTGTTCTCGCACGACTGCGTGCCAGCCCACAGTTTTTGCACATGCCATCCCAACAAGCGGATGCGGTGTGCCGAACAGGCACCACAGCGACTCGCATGGACGGTAAAATTTGGCGTTATCATTTCCCACACGTGTGGCCGTTCACGTGCGTGCAAGAACCGCACTATCTGGCTGAGGTTCTCCTGTACACCGTGCAGGCCATCATGCTGTGGCACACATGGCCCCATGAGCGCCGTAGTATTGTGGAGGCGGCATTGACCATGTCAGTGACTCTTGTCAGCTGGGGCGTCCTCGCGTTCACTGTGGTGAATCTGGGTATGACAGCTGCTCAACACCGACGCTTCTGGACGCACGTCAACACAGAGCGAGCATCCCTTGCACGGGGTCACAACGACGGAGCTGCAGCTGTACCTGCTCCAGAGAGATTACCGCGGTGGGTACTCATCCCTGGCGTGTACTGAGTGAAACGCATCGCTCTCTCCTGTGTGCTTCACTTGTGTTATGCAGGATATTTTTCTGTGACTGTTGCGATACCTCTTTTTTTTTTTTTAGTCTACACGAAGACAACACAATGAGAATCGAACAATCATAGTGGCCATACAATCGCAATGAATTTTACAATGAACTAGCACGTATTGTCGAGTCCACGACAGGAAGACCAACGCAGAAGAATCGTCCATGAACCTTCATGGGTTCCGTCGCCTCGAACAGTCGCAAAGCCTCGCTTCGGTGTTCTGCATCTTGTCTTCGTGACGGCCTCCCTCCCCCACCCCCCACCTCCTCCCTCTCTGTCTCTCGTTCCCTTCATCATTGTGTGGCTCTTCTGTTTCGTTTCTCCACCTTTTGTCTTCTTCTGTTGCTCTCCAACGTCGTGATGCGAAGAAGTCCTTCCTTCCCAACACGGCTATCTGGACGATGCCATCTCTTGCGTCAGGGTACTCGTTTGCGGACTTCCTGCTGCGTCTGCAGCGCAGCCCCGTGTCACACATGGCGCCGCTCTATCACGCGCACAAGGAGCTGTTTGTGCATCGCCCCGACATGTTCTCTAAGGCCGTCATGTCCGTGAGTTGGGAGAAGGCGGTGGCGTTGGTGAAGAATGCGTACTACACGCAGCCTGTCGCAGCGGAGACGTACCGCGCCGTACTCGCTCGCATGCTTCTACACAATCGCCACGTCGCAGAAAGTGGCGCTGGTCGTCTCGTGGACTGGAGAGCGGCCTTGGACGTGTACTCGGAAGCGGTGCTGGCCCACGGCACGAGGCTCCCGACGCGAGTCACGACGTCTACCCTGAAGCTGCTGGCGGCGCACCGTCAGTGGCAGCGGTCATTGCGCCTTCTAGAGCTTGCCCAGGTCAACGACCAGTTGACGAAGCCGATGCTCATTGATGCCGCCCATGCCTGTGCCACGCCGGCGGCCTGGGCCACTGCACTGCAGCTCCTCACCAGCCTTCACGCGCAGGACCCTGCTATGCTCACAGACGCGATCCAAAGCCTGAGGCCACCTGGTACCGATGCCCTGTCGGTCGCCACTGCGTCGCACTCGCTACTCCCCGCACGCTCTGGTTCCGTCGCGGCGGCGGACGGTGAGCCGCCGGCAGACCCTCTCGTGGCGCAACATCAGCAGCGTCACCTTGTCCACGTGCTGAACGATGTGGTCAGCGCTGTTCCAGGTCAGGTCGTGTTGAAGAACGAGCTGTGCTTCTCCTACTTGACGCACCTGGTCGCCAGCACGACGTTGCCGCCAGAAGCGAAATCACGCATGCTCTCCAGCGCGGTGCAGTCGCTGCAGTGGGAGCAGGCCTTGGCACTGCTGTTGAACTTTGCCGAGCCGAACGTGCTCACGGATGAGGAGTGGGTTGCGGCCATGGCCGCCTCTCCGCAGCTGCCCGCACCCACCGCGGCCAAGCACACTACCGCCACTACAAAAGCTGCACGCTCACGAGGAAAGACAAGGCGCAGTAAAGGAAAGCGCACACGCACCGAATCGTCACCCCACGTCTCAGAAGACGCGGCTTCGTCATCCCAAACGGCGGCGGTGGCGCTGACCGCATTGACGCCTGCGCCTGCAGCCTCACCCCCGCCTGCGGCTGAGCTCGTGCCGGTGCTTCGTGACCGCCTCCAGTGGCTGCAATGCGCCCCTGGTGCTGTCGCGTCTTTGCTCGCAGCGCTGGTCAGCAAGCTTCCACCGGCTGCCGCAGCCGACTTTGTGCGTACCTACGTGCGTGCGGACGCGAGTGATGAAAGCCTTCATCGCGGTGCTGGCGCGTCCCATGGAAATGGATCCGGTGAGGGTGATGCTGCCTCAGGGCTGACAGTTGCCACCCATTCAGCACTCGCTGCCGCGTCTGGCCCAAGTGCGGCACGGCATCCGATTGTTCTGCAAGCACTGCTCCGTACGTGCGCTGGCACCCCAGAAGGCTGGACGACGGCGGTGCCTATGCTGTTAGAGCAGAGCGGCTCGCAGCTGGCCACGCCGACGGACGTGCTGAGTGAGCTGGTGCTCTCCATGCGGGCGGCGCGGCAGCCGGCACTGGTGGTGAAGCTCCTCAATGACCACATCGTCCCGAGCGGGAGTCGGCTGACCCCGGCCGCTGTGGAGGCCTTGTTGGAGTGCGTCCTTGCCCATAACCGGGCATGTCACCAAACGATCCTGCAACACGTCGTCGTTGACACGGCTCCCACCTCCGCTGTTGTGTCCTCGTCACTCACATCTGACGCCAAGGCCTTGTGGACATCCGTGCAGGCCCTTCAAGGGCAGACCGTGCACTGGCTCTCGGCTCTGAGCTGGGCCACGAACCTGCAGGCGGACACGACCGAGCAGCGGATTATTCGCACAGGAACAGGTGCAAGTGGCGGCGCGGAGAGTCGCAAACCAGCAGAGCGTGTGAGGGAGACGGCGACACTCACACCGGTCATGCTGAACCTGCTGCTTGGCATTTGCGTTGATGCTGGGCAGCCCTTGGCAGCTCTGCGAGCTCTTGGTGCCGCACGCGATGCGAACAAGTTGGAGCTGCAGCTCTCGGAGCAGATTCGCGCATTGCTGTACTGTGTCCTGTACGAGAGGCCATTTGAAGCCGAGTCGATTGTCTCTCACGCCGAGAAGACGCTCGGTGCGCAGCCATCGAAGCCGCTCCGACAACTTCTGCACCTGGCCCAATTGTCGAAGGAGCGAGAAGCTGGCGTGCGACACTTGGCTTCCTTGGCTGACGACGATTCACAGAGTTAACTGAACATTTTTATGACAATACTGCCTTTGTTTGTTTGGTGTGTGGCTACGGAAGGTGTGTGCTTGTTCGTAACGACCATCAGCAGCAACAGACGCACATCAGAATTGTTATAGTACACAAAGAAATATTGTGACCAATACCGTATGGTGATCAGATGTTCACACGGCTTCGTCGTACGTTCCACCAACGGACAGGGCACCCCAAAGTCTACGAGCCTAGGGAAACCATTTTGGTCCTGTCTGCACTGATTTCGCTTTAAAACACGAACGCGTCTTTTTTTTTTTTTAACGGTTGCTACTCACCTGCACCGTGATTTGCCCTTCTCCCATCACCGTATTCGTTTCCGCGCAACTGTTGTTCCTATCTCTCTCTCCTTGCTTTCTATTCTCTTCTTCTTTCTTTTCTGATTTGAAACTCGCGTGATGACGTTTCTCACTCACCGTCTGGCACGGGCGCCACGCTTGAGCATTCTTCGTATCGTTTCGCGTGAGTTTTTTTTTTCTTTCTTTCACTCACAGTTATTATTATTATTGCAACCGCCAGTGCCTTCATTTCCTCACACTTTCCCCTGAACACGCACATCTGAAGTGAAAAGGCCCATCAACCATCAGAAGACAAAAATGACTGAAGAAACCAAAACGCCTGGCATTTCTGCTGAAGAGAAATGGGATCACTCCCTTGAGACAATGGTGCGCAAGACCACAATTGGGTTCGCCGTAGGTATCATTCCAGCTCTGCTTTTTGCTCGCTCCCCGGCAGCACGTAGTGCTCTTATAGCCGTGTGCACCGGCGTTGGTAGCGGCATCGCATACGGTGAGGCGCGCTACCTCTTTGATTACGACGTGACCTTTGACAAGCGTCACCTTATCCAGGTTCAGCTAGCCGCACCCGGTGCGGAGAAGAGCAGCGCAAAGCACATTGAATGAGGCAACAAAACAAAACAAAACCAACGTTTAGTATAAGACGTCTCTCTTGTAAGAATTAAAAAAGCATACACAGAAAAAATGAAGGGAATATGATCAATGAGGTCTTCCTTTGTTTTTTTTCCCGGGTGTTGTAGCATTTGCTTAAAGATGTCCTGTTTGCGTCCTCTTTCGTGTTCCTTTTGTCTCTTCCATTCTTTCTTCTCCCCTGCATCACAATGACCAATTGGTCTACTCAATCAACAACAACAACACAAAACAGCAACAACAGAATAACAGGACAAACGCGATCGGAGAGTTGTAGCCGCCTCTACACTGAAAAAAAAAAAAGATATCACTGGGCTTTCAAGTGGCGACGCTGCACCGGGCTTTGTCAGAACTGCTCGATATATATTGTGTGGCTTTCGTATGTGTGCTAAACATTTTCTGTGCTGTGTGCAGTGCTTAGTCCGTAGTCATGCCATCCCCACTTCAACCGATCTCAGCGTGCTGTCAGGTGTTGCTCTGCGCCTCTCTCTCTCTGATGTGCGCGGCACGCACTGCTACTCCTACTCGCCATTCTGCCTGCTTCTCCCCTCTCTCTCTCTTTCTCGTGTTATCTGTCGGGGTGCCGTACTGCCAACACCACTGGCTTCCGTTGCGCTGCACATCATCTTTTAATGTACTCTTTCTTGTCATACAATGCACTCGAGAACTTTAGAGTATCTTCACAGTGCAGCAACTCTTTAGTTTTTTTTTTCACTGAATTTCCATTTTTTTTTTTTTGGAAATTGAGGCTGAAAAAGGGCCCCGCGCTGCTCTTTTCGGCTTGGTAGCACACAACCTTCATTGTGATACCTTGTGCTTAGTTTTCATTTTTCTTCGTTTTTTTTCTTTTTTTTTCTTTTCCTTTTCTCCCTTTCCCGTGGGCCACACATAACTTATATCGCTTTCTTTCATCTTGTTTTTTCACGTGCTCTGTGTCGACAATTGGTGGTGAGCACCACAAAAGTAGTGGAGACACTTGTTTCTCAAGTTTTCGTTTTCTTTTTTTTTTCTTCCAGTCTCTCCCTCTACGTCAATCCCACGGACACTCTAACCTCCGTCTTTGTTTTCATCATTTCACGCTTTTTGTTCTATCAACGTTTGCTTTCGATCTTTGCTTCTCACACAAACCATTACTTTTCGCCAGTTTGCCAATAGCAGCTTCAATCAAGTCCTCCTTTTTCTTTTGTCGTCGTTTTTTGTTCTGTCTGTCCTTTTTTTTTCTTTGTGTGTGTGTGTGTGTGTGTGTGTGTGTGTGTGGGAGACTCCTCACTTGTCAGGTGCATCCACGCTGCAGTGTAAACAGAAAAAAAAGGCAATATACGGGCCAGTGTTTCCAGTCTCGTGCCGACACGAGCGAGTTCTTTTTCTGCAAAGACTGTTTAGGCTTTTCCCTATTGCCCCTTTTTTCTTCTTAGGTGTCTGCTGAAACCCAAACTACAACAACAAGAAAAAGCAGATACTTGACGCAAAAAAAAAAAACGTGATTTATTTTTGTTGTTGCGTCAATAGGTGTTCTGTGAGGTAATTTTTACTCTCTTTTCTCTTTTTTTGTCCTTTGGACATCGGCAATTTTCGTCTTTTCCCTTTCGTCGGCAATACCTCTTTCAATCGTTTTTCTGAACATCTTGTGTTGTTGGCGAGCCACTCTTTTTCTTTTTTTTTTGTTTCTTCCTTTTTTTTTTCCTCTGGTACTTCCTTTTCAGTTTTCCCTCTTTATCAATGATGCAGAGTAATTCGTCAAGTGAGGAGAGACACACGATCATAAAAGAGGCTGGACAGGATGCAGTGCGAGCCAGTGATCGCGACTTTATGCTCTCGTCACGTGAACACGGCTCTGAAGAGGGCGGTTCTCTGAGCTGCGAAGTTCCTCCCGCAGGTACAGTTATCGAACACGCACCTCATCTGAAACCCGTCAGAGCCGCCAGTGGAGATGTGATGGTGGCGGAGGATGCCTTTCAAGCGACAGAGTTCGACGTGGACTGCGCTCTCCCCAACATTCGCGGTGACTCTCTTGCTGAGCCTATCGAGATTGAGAGCACTGGCGTCTCAATCAAATCGGAGCGCAGCAAATCACAAAAGCCGCACAAGCAGCGCAGATGGCGATGGTCGTTCAGTACGTGCATGACAATTCCGTTTGCTATACTGATGTTCGTGGTGGCCGCAACTGTTTCCATCACCTTGGGTGTCACCACGTCGAGTCTTGTCAAGCAGACCCAAAGAGACGCCCATGCAGCTGGACTGGAAGCCATGCACTCGCTGGTCTCCACGCGGGTCGCGGTGATGCTCTACACGGCACAGCTGGTCAATGCGATGCAATCCCCACGGGTCACCAACTTGGAAGATGCCTCTGCGATGCGCTTAGCCTGCCGCTTGCTCGACAAGGTTGATCCTCGGATCCAATTACGCTCCATCACGGCAATGACCTTCACCAATAATCAATACAGTGGCTGCATGCACGGTGATCCTGATGCCCCAAGTCTCCAAGATCTGTTCGCAACTGGTACAACGAACAGTATTGCCAACGGAAGCTGGGCTGTTGATCCTGTGACGTACAATTTGAAGATGCCGCTTGAGCTGTGGGAAGATGTTGTCCCTGAATTGCAGGACGCCAATAAGTTCGCCGCTACCTTCACTGACCTGGACGACTATTTCGAGGCTGCGGCCAGGTACAAGGACTCTCCGCAAGATCCCCATCTCGCAAACAGTGTGCTGTGGAGGTATACGGGTATTCGCCCTCTTATGCTGACGCTGACGTACCCATTTGATGTTTACGATACGCAAGAATCTGTCGAGGCGCAGCTGCCGTCCGGACGCGCAATCCTACGTGTTCGCATGGCAACAAGCAAGATTCTCGAAGCGGCGGCTCCGCTTGGGAATGGGACCGCCCGCGTTGTGCTCATCACGAGCAACTTGTACGACGGCACCCCCAACCCCCAGGTCTCCTCGATCAACTGGAATCAGAGCATCTCCAACGACACATCAGAGTGGCTGGCCTCGGTTGGCGGAGAGGTGCAGAACAGCTCTCGCCTCTCAGACTTGACTGACCCGCTGATGCGGGCAGCGCTGGACAAGATGAATGTTCTCGACATCATCAATTCACCAACTCCGGCAGAGCATACTTTCGTCTTCTTTCACAAAGGTTCCCCGTGCCTCGCCACGGTCACACACAGCCTCTCGCCTCAAGGATTAGACTATGTGCTGATACTCGTGAACATATTCCCTGGTAAAATGGGTCCTCCTGTCTCGTCACTGGCCCCCGTTATCGTGTTCATTCCCGTCGTCTTTGTGCTTGTCATTGTGATGTTTTACGTCGTGCTCCGTGCCTGGTTTACCGCGCCGATTCGACGAATGAACCAAGCACTCGTGCGCAGCTCTGCCCGCGGAAAGCCCCGCCGTGTGCAGCTCCGCACACGGCATCGGCAGCTCCTCCCCATTTCGGAGATGGGCCTGTTGGAGGATGTATACAACGCATCCATGTCCCAGCTCAGGAAAGTGGACTCCTTCCTCCCCCCAACCGCCCTCACGTTTATTTTGAAGGAGGACGACGACGAGAGCACTAGCGAGTCGGCCTCCTCCGGCTGTGACGAAGACGCCCTCAAACGAGACGCGTCGCCGCCACCACTTGCATCCGCAGATACCTCCACCGCTATGCACCGCACCATTGTCGGCATGAGCTCCCTTGTCTGCACTGGTGTGTCTATGTTCCCTTCTGTTCGAGCGTACGAACGGCACAGCCTGACTTCCCTTGCTGCGGATGTCGCGTACGCCTCGTTGAATTTGCCCATTGCACTCACACAGCTCGCCTCGTCGCCGCCGACCAGCGCGTATCTGCCTCTGCCGGAGGATCGGGAGCAATGCGTGCACCCGTTCGAATCTGAGGCCCAACTGTCCGCCTTCTTCGAGAACGTTTCAGATCTTGCCAAGCACTTCAACGGTCAGTTTTGCACGATGTCTCCTGACATTACGGAGCTCTTCTTTGCCGAGGCTGCCATGCGTGCCGTGGATAATGGGGCGTCACGCGAAGCCATGGACCAGGCCATCTATGAAGATGCCGTGTCGGCTACGCTCTTCTGTCTGAATTTCCAGCACTGGCTCGACACGTGCATGGCTGACTTTCCCAGAATGACGTGCGTGGTGGACACAGAAAAGTACACCGCCATTGTACGGCACCTGCCTGGGGTGGAGCTCAACACCTTCACCCTCGTGGGCCGCCACATCTATGGCACAATCGGGTGCCGTTTGTCCAAACTCGGCGCCCGTGTGCTTCTGTCTGAGCAGACGGCCATACTGGTGCAAGAGCGTGTGCGAAGCATTCCCATTCAGCCTCTTACAGTGACGCCACGCACCATGGCTCCTTTCAATGTTGTCCTGTACGAGGCCCTGGAGGGTGATGTGAACGATGCCAGGTGGGCTGGGTTTGCCGTGCCGTTCCAGAATGCCTTCAAGGCGATGCTGAGCGGCCGCTACACGACGTCTACGGAAATCTTTGCCTCACTCCGCTCGCAAGCCACGACTCGGCCGGAGTGGCGTCTTCTCTATAGCGCGGTCCTGCGCGCTCTGCAGGCCTCCACGAGCTGCAATAGCCCCCATCACGCCGTCTCCTTACCACCGAACCTGAAGCTGGGCAACACCTACTTCTCCCGCTCGTACCAGCTCGATCGCCTGGACATCATCTCCACCGCTATGTCACACGATAACCTGACCAATCCGTTTGTCTGGTTTCCTTTGCGCCAAACGTATCGCTTCGCAGGTCTCGAGGCGCGACCACCGCTGCCAGTGCGTCTGCAGATCATCAGTAGCGGGGCAGTGACGTTGCCTAAATGGGAGCTGTCTAACGCCATCCCATTCGTCTCGCGCCGGTGGAAGCGGCCCCTCAGACGCACCTCCCTTCTCCGCACATGGCATGAGGACTCCATTCTGAGCCGCACGATCAGCCGCTACAGTGGCCGTCTCAAGGGCAAGAGTACAGACCAGTCCGCGCTGCTCCTAGCAGAAGATCGGCTGCCGCGTGCGACGTCGTCTGCCGTCACATTCAGCGCGTCGCAGGGAGCCAACTCCTCCACAGCCAGCACACAACGCCCCGTTGCCGCCCTGCAAGACCGCCGCCTTGGACTCCTCAGTTTTCGCGATAACTTTGATGTTGAGTGGATTGTTCCGCAAGTCACGCCTGAGGGTCTGAGTCTGTTCGAGCACTTCCGGCTGATGGATGCGAATGCATTGGGCTCAAACGGCAGCTTGGCCATGATCACATGCTTCAAGGCCGACCCCACCGCGTCTGAAGCACTCGCTAAGTTTCTCTTTGAGGACCTCTTCGCGCGGGTGCCGTACTCGAGCCGCGTGGAGACAACAGTGGGGTACCACTTGTTCCTTGATGCGGATGGAGCACCGGACTGCATCTTCGCCGTCGGCGACTTCAGTTCAAGTGGGAACCTGCGCTCTCTGCTACAGCGCTACGGCCGCATTCTCCCCTTCACCGCCATCATGCAGTGCTTCGTGGATGTCGTGCGTGGTGTTCTCGAGATGCACAAGCTCAACTTTGTGCACGGCTACATTCAACCGGAGCATATCCTCATCGGGACCGATGGCCGCTGCAAGATTCGAGCTTATTTCACCAGTGAGCGTGCGGGTCGTCTCCTTGTGGTGCCGCCCAGCACGTGCTATTTGTCTCCAGAGGTCATTCATGGCGTGTCCATTCCAACTACCCTGTCCGACTCCTTTGGCTGTGGGCTGGTGCTAGCGGAGATGCTGACAGGGTCGCTTCCGTGGAAGTGGAGTCCCAGAGCGACACTGCATCATTCCGAGAGCGAGCTCACCGCGGTGCTTGCCGCTGGTGGTCCGCAGTTCGTCGAGAGCGTGCAGCAGGGTGATATCGTGATGGCGCTCGATGTGACGACTACCACAGCGACAGCAGCCATGGCAGACAGCAACGGCTCTGCGGCAGATGCGCCAATCAGTGTACTCCTCGCCAAGCGAGAGAGCGTCTATCCCAGTGACCCCCAGAATACCATCACCCCACTCCTCTACGCGGAGGCCTTCAAGCTGACCGCCGGATGTCTGCGAGAGTCACCAGAGGAAAGGCTGCCACTATCAGCAGCCCTGTCGCGTGCGGAGGAGATTCTTGCACACTGTGTACGATAGTCGAATAGTGGGGATGAGGTCGCGCTAGAGCGTCGGGCCTGATGGCTCATGTGAGGGTATCTATACATTCATTTATGTTGTTGGAAGATGCGTGCAACGCATCCGGGCGCAGCAAAGAGGAAACGCGACAAAAGAAACAACAGAAGAGAAGCGGCCTACGTTTCGTCAGTGAAAAAGAACCGAAAAAAGACACGACTCTTTTTCCTTCTCTTCATTCAAACCTAATGACGGCTACGCGTTGATTGGCTGTGGTAATTCCGGCTTTTTTCTTTTTCTTTTTTTTCATTCGTCCTCTCAGTAGCTTGTTTCTGTTGCGTTGCTTTTTTGGTGCTGTATTCCACCAACATGTGTGTCGATGAAAAGTTCTCATTTCGTGATGATCTCAAACTCACAAGCTTCATGATGACTGTCCCACTAGATCGTGATGATACTGTTTTGCGGCACACCAGTTGGCCGTGCCCACGCTATCGGTCACTTTTTTTTTTTTTTTTTCGCTTTCTTTGTGAATACTCGTGGTGCTGGGAAGCCAGTAATTTTTGTGTCTTTTTTTTTTCCCAGCATCATGTGGTTTTTTTCCCCGCCTTCATTTATATTTCAAACGGTTATATGTCTTTTTCTTGTTTTCTCTTGGTTTTTGTTTTTAATATGCTTTCACTTTTTTTTTTGTTTCCAGCGTTTCTTCAGCAATCCTTTTCATTTCTCTCCGCTGACTACCTCGATGGAAGAGGTGCGTCGTTAGCTTTGTTACCATGTCACACAATCACAAAATTTTGACTTTTACTGCAGTGGTTCTTTTTGTTTTTGTCCTCTTTGTTTTCCCCCATTGCGTGTACGTAACCAAAGGTGCGCCAGTAGCCAGCGGATCCTGCCTCCCGCAGGAACACCAGCTAGGGTCGCAGATCGATTGTTTGTTTTTGATTCCCCTGCGTTCCGCGGAGTGTTCAGCCGTGGAAGTGACTGCACATCTTTTTCTCCTCTTGGGGTCAGCGCTTTTCTTTTGTTGTCGTTGTTCTCTTCATTCGTTTCTTTTTCTTTTTTCGGCCCCATCTCTTCTTATTTTTGAACCTCGCTCGCTTCTTTCTGTAAAAAAAAAAAAAACAGATACCAAGAGAACACTGTCAGAAGGAGACAGTTCTTCCAAAATAACTTTTTTTTTTTTGATGTGTACTCACAACGATGGGTGTAGTCATGGTAAACCCCATTATCATTATTATTATTACTGTTATCCCACAGTGTTATTTTTGCTGACTGCGACATCTGCTTTACAACGTCGACGTCGCTTCTGGCTAAACGAAACTATAAAAAAAATTAAAATGCCAAACGGTAAGGACCGTACAACACCAACAACAAAAACAACAACGACAAGAAGGAAGATGATCTCGCGGAGTATTACCGAACAATAAATGCGACAAGACAAATGGCAAGTAATGGCATCGCGCTGCTCTTGGAACACGTCGAAGAAAAGGCACCGCCTCACTTGCCACCGTGCCACGAAAGCAGTGACATCGATGACGCAATGCCTTGACCCCCCCCTCTCCCTTTACATGTCAAAGTCTTTGAAGCGCATTGCACAGTCTTCAGAATGACCCATTGACCACGTCGCCCAACGCTAAAAGCTTTGACACCTGTCTTGTATCTCCCTTTGCGTATGTAATTCTATGTACTGGTTTTCTTCTCTCTCTTCCTATCTCTATCTGTGCTCTTCACCTTCTGCATCTCTTTGACTTCCACAAGCAACTGGCAGCACGATTTTCACGTGTCCTTTGTATTTCTCCCCTGCTCATAACATCTATAGTTTTCCCTCTTGCGAAGGACACCGAGAAGAAGCAAAGTGAGCACAACAGCAAAGATGCAACCCAGCCATGGCATGCTGATTTACAACAATGACATCACCCCGGACACGTTGGTGGACATGCGGGGTGATCGCAAAA
This sequence comes from Wallacemonas sp. 195SL, assembly GCA_030849605.1. Lineage (NCBI taxonomy): Eukaryota > Euglenozoa > Kinetoplastea > Trypanosomatida > Trypanosomatidae > Wallacemonas > Wallacemonas sp. 195SL. The sequence continues at coordinate 98,093 of JASANS010002445.1, read as the reverse complement.
TCACGGAAATCATCGCAAGCAACATGACTAACTCCTCGCTCTTTAAGATGGAAAAAGAAGATCACACCGTGGCGAACTTGCTCCGCATGAAGCTGCACGAATCATCCTTTGTTCAAATCGCGGGCTATCGCGTACCTCACCCCACCCAACATCGCGTTGAGTTGCGCGTGCAGACAGCCACAGATGGCAGCGGCAAACCCGTGCCCACACCGAAGGAAGCTCTGCAGACCGCCATTGACGGCTGCCTGTCTGACTTGGAGAACTTTGAACAGCAACTACGTGCAGAGGCCAAAGAGAAGGGCCTTGATGAGGCTAATGAAGAACGCTAGAGAGACAAATGAACGGACCTATCAGGAGTCTCTGTTTGATTGCCAGGTGCTTCCCTCCGATCCTGCCACGAGGGCAGGCCTCGTTTCCGTGCGTTGTGCCTTCTCTCACATGGCTGCAATGTTGCGCCGGCACATTGCCGCTGATGATCGGGCCAGTAACGACTGACTGCACATAAAAATAAAAAAAAAGAGGAAACAAACAAAAGATTGGCATGACAACAACGCAGGTTGAGCACATAGTTGCTCATCATGAATGCCATTCAAGCGTTCCATATGACTGCGCAACACAAGACGAGCTGCAGCAAATTCGTGCGCTGTGTGTGTCCCTCGACCGCGTTTTGTTTTTCTGCGAATATCATGTTGACATTCCCTTTTCTGTCAAGCGAGAAACTGCCTGCTGATCAAAACTTGGAGAGCCCTCGCTGTGAGCACAATCGGCTCGCTACGTACGCGGCGCGGATTTGTGTACAAAAGTGCTTGTCTCTACGTGGCTCACACACTCTCTCTCCCATGCCTGAACACTGCCCCTCCCCCCTTTGCTTTTCTTCTCCATCTTTCGTTTCTTTTCATGGCTTCACTCCACAGATTACACACAGTCACAGTAAAAACAGCAAAAATACCGAACTCACGGTCGCAGAACGAATTGGCTGCACAGGCGACCTTCAATCCCATCTGACACTGACACAATTCGCTGAAGACCACACAAAAAAAATCAAAAAAAAATAATAATATAGTGATACCTTTGTTGCTAGCATATTTCTTTACACCCACAGATATCGTCGACAAGACGCTTTGACTGAACTTCAGTATTCGTTTCGCGTTTTCTTTTTTTGTTGTTTCACTGGTTCTTGCCAGATCACTTCTGAGGTTCTGATTCGCGCGCATCATTGCTTTCTGTGGCTCTGAGCGGCGACTATCAGTACCAACTATCATTCACACACACACCCTTGTCGCCGGAGCGCTTCGTTGCTGTGTGCCGCCGAGACTGCGATCGCACCTTGTCATTTTCCCTTCGTTTTTCTTTGTTTTGGATCGCCTTTTCGCTCCCTTCCTTGCGCTTGATTTGTTCGTTGTCCTCCGTGTATTTGTTGATTCACTTCATTTCGAGTTGCAGTAATTGGCTACCAGAGTGTGCGCGCTCCGACCCCCCCTTTTTTTTTGTTCTCCACCTATTCTTCCTTTCTTGCCCAGCGATGCACTCGAGTGCGTCACATGATGGCTCTGGTGAATCGGATGCGATGAGGTCGGCCCCGCAAGAACGTGGCAGCTCGCATCAACGACACCACAAAAATCACAAGCGCGCCCAAACACACAAGGTGACCTCTATCCTGCGCGGCGCGCTCTTCGCAGTCTGGGTACTGGCGACGATGCTCTCCTTTATTCTCGACCTCGTCGCAGATGTCTTTCAAGCTGACACGCCAGTGTTTCCGTTGATGCCTGTCGTGGGGACCGGGATTGGGCTAGAGGTGATCGCAACAGCCGTCACCGTTGTCTACGGCTGCATTGCTATCCGTGATTACCACCTCTTCCAGCCCTTCGCGGGTGGCCAAACGTTTGTGAGCATGCAATGCGCTGGTTTTTGCCTGGCGGTCGTGGTGGCTGTTCTCAAGGTGCTGCTGCTCGAGGTCCACCCGGACGTGGCTGACGCCCACGGTCGGCGTGTGCCAGCAGAGGCAGTCTTATCGCGTACGCCCTACGGCGCCTTCGCCAGCCTCGGTGTCTTCTCTCTCTTTTCGCAGACCCTCTTGATGACATCCTTGCGCTACTTCAAACGACAAGGGCATCACGTGTCCGAACATGTCCATCCGCACGCGGCACCGGCGCAGACGTGGCAGACGTCGCTGACACAGCGCCCGTACCGCGACTACCTTCTCGTGCTCGTCTGTGATGTGGTGGTGCTGCTTTGCACCTTCCTCGCCACCTTTCAGCCGACGTTCCGGCCTGTGAATGTGGTGGTCGTAGGCACTTTCACGACGATAAAGGTCCTTCTTTTGCAGCTCAGCACAGCACCGAGTATCGCCCCGTCGTACCGTTTGTTTCAGCCCTTTACGCCTGGAGCACCGCACCGCATCGTCGCACTGCAATTCACAGCTGATGTTCTCCTGATCTTCTTCTACGTTGACATTGCTGTGCTCTTCAGGACCGGTGCCGCCTCGCCACCGTCATGGCACGTTCGGTGCGCTCTTCTGGGAATGATCGTCTCGACACTCCACGCCGTTCTACTTCGTCTACTTCAATTTGTGTGGCAGCGGTTTCGTACGCTAGAACAGAAGCTCGGCAGCCCTGCAGCATCACCTCTTCAAAGCAACCTCGCCAACGCAGACGTGCCTGATGTGACGAAGGTAGTGCTTTCAGGCCCGTCCTCGCTTTACAGCGCAGTGAGTGTCGCGATCACACTCCTCGTTTTCAGCGCACAAGCGTTCATCGATGTGTGTGGGCCTCCCGCTACGGAGTCCGGTCGGAGTCTTCGTCTGGTTATTCAATACCTTGGCGTGGTGCTCTTCATGCTGCCCCCACTGACGTATCTGCAAGGCAGCTTTCTGTACGGCAAACGGTTCTCGCTGTGGGAGTCAAGTCGTGGCAGTCTCGACTATCTCACCGCGCAAGTGGGCGGCTGGTGGTGCTACGGGTCGGCTTTTTTCTGCGCTGTCCTGCAAATCACACAGGCTGAAATGAGCCCTTCGTTGGTGTTGCTCTCCGCCGCGTGCTTGTTGTTTTCCCAGCTCCTCATTCACTCCGCGCTCTACCTCTTCGCAGATCAGGTGGCTGTGTCGGACACGGAGGCGACACAACCCGCAAAGCCTGCCTCAACTGTAGCGGGCCGGGCAATGCCACCACCGCCGCTGACGTGCACCTCTGACGCCTCGCAGGCCGCGAGCTCACCTTCTCTCCAGGGCAGCGATTCCGGTAGTCAGGCCTCGCCGTTGAGTGTAGCCCCGCACGAGAGGTCCGTGCTGGCACGTGTCATGAACGCAGAGATGCTCCTCGCGATGGCGCTCATGTTGGTTTCACTTCTGCTGCGCCTCGTGTACGACCTGGTCGTCGTGTTTGTCCCGCTAGGTGACACGGCACAGACCGCATCAAAATCTCGCAAGGTGTCCGCCACGACGCTGCGCCGCACATCCCTGTTTGAGCACCGTGATGGAACCTTTTACTTTCTGCGCACAACGCCCTTGGAGCAGTTCTTGAACGCCTCGCGGTGGCTTGCATTGGTCGCACCGCTGCTGGCGCACGCCTCCATGCGCGACCGCGTGCCTCTTCTCCACGGCACCGCCGTCGCCAACGGCTACGTCGCCTTGCAGACGTTGGGCTGGTTCTTCTACGGTGGACTCGTTGCCAGCACCGTGGTACGCACTGTGGCGGGTATGCCACTTTTCACGATGCCCTGGCTGCAGGAACGCGCATACACGGTCCCCACAATCCATCTCTGGGGCCGCGATGTCGCCGTGGAGTCGACGCAGACCATGCTGGGTCTCCTTTATTGCCTCCCGTTCTTCTTCTTTTTCTGGAGTGACCTTGTTGAGACCACGTTTGAGCTCGTGCGCACCACCGTTCAACGCCAGGCCGCCAAACACGCGGACGACCTGATGAGCGTGATTGCCAGACACGAATCATCTGAGGCGGTTTTGCAACAATGCGCGGACTCCTTGCACATGATCGCCGGCTCGCGCCTCCCGCCACGAGGTGTGGGTGGGTCGCGCGCGGGCAGTACTGTGCTGACACAAGAGGAGGATGCAGAGCGGGCGGCCCTGGTGGACGCCGCTCACTACACCACGATTCTGACTTCCTTCGCCGCGGTCATGGCTTCGGCGTTTGCTTTCATCGCCTCTGATGCCCAGCCCGCCGTGACGCTGTTGCTCTCGAGCGCGGCGGTGCTGGTCGGCATCTTCTCCTGCGGCACGCTTCAATCTCTCTACGGCACACGCTACCACCGACGCTCTGGCGGCTTCCGTTACTTCATGCCCTTTGTCGGCGGACGGCACTTCATCCTGCGACAAACGGTGGGGTGGGTCAGCCTAGCCATCTGCGTGTCGGTGATCATCGCGTGCTTCTTGGAGCGGCGTGTCTCTCCGCTTGCGATTGTTATCCTCACCGTGACGAATGTGTTGGCGCAAGGGATGGTGTGTAACTCCATCCCCTACTTCAACCCGGACGCGCTGAAGGACCTGAGCGGCACATTTTTTGGCGCCTACGCGGAGGCTATTCTGGCCGTGGTGACCTTGGTTGCGACCTTCTTCTTCATCAAGTTCTACTCGCTGGCCACGGAGAAGCGCGCGACGACGCAGATGACGGCGTTGGTGCCGCTGGTGTTCTCCTCCATTGCGGTGTGTCTGGTGATTCCCTTTGGACTTCTCTCGCTGCAGCGGCAGTCGATGGCCTACGGACTGCCAAACCCGCTGCGGTACGTTAAGCAGGCACATGGCGTGTCGCCGTTCGAGGGTTCTCTGAGCAGGTCAGGCCCAGCTGGGCTGAAGGACGAGCACGATGAAGAGGAGGACGACGATGCAATGGATGACATTGATGATGATGACAGTAGTGCCGCGGACGAGGGAGAAGAAGCCGATGTGCTGGCACGGTCTCGTCGCCGCTTCTCGTCCATGGACCTGGCGAGCCCTTCCGAGGTGGCCACGGAAGCTTTTCGTCGTACTGTCAGCGATGCCGTGGGTGCCTCGAGCGCCCCTACGCCGCTGCTCGATCGTTGGAGCTCTTCGGTTGGCCCGTGGGACTTGCCCACCGCGTCGCAACCGGGCTCGCCAATGAACGTGCCGAGCTCCTCCATGCTCGCCCGTGCACGCCGCCACAAACAGCGCCGCGCACGGCGGGATGCCCTGTGGGTGCGTGCGGCCTACGTCCTGACCGGTGTTCTGGCCGTGTTCGTGGCGCTTTTGATTCCGTTTGGCGTGGGCTTTGTGGCGTACGCGTACGCGTATTCCGCCTTGCCGACTTTGGAAGCAGCGATTTCGGTGTTGCAGGTACTGTCTCTCGTCTTCGCGACACTGATTGTCTTCCCCATTTTCTTCAAGTCCGTCGTGGAGCGGTCCCGCTTTGTGCGCAATGTGCACAGCGCGGTGTGTAGCTTCTGCATCTATTCCATTCCCACAATCACCGTCGTCGGCGGTCTCGCGCCGGGCCCCCTATTCCAGACCCGGGGTGCGTGGCTGTTTACAATCAATATGGTGCTGCTTGCGGTGTTTTCGACGCTGCCGCACGTGTTGGTCACGTCGTTTGTGTTCATCATCTCCAGTCTAGGCTACTTCCTGCACCACCACTTCTACGAGTGCTTGTACGAGCACAAGTCTCCATTCCACCCATTCGAGTGTGCAACAGATTTGGCCATGGTGGGGTTCTGGCTCTGGTACTCGCGACGGTATCTCGGGCGGCCGCACCTCACGGGTCGGCTGCAGAGCGACACCCTCAGCCACTTCTTCCGTCGACACTTCTTCGAGGGCATGTCCTACTACTTTTCGCTGCGCATCATTCAAACCGAGCCGTACGTGCTGCCGGAGGAAAAAGGCAAGCTGGGCGACCGCGAGGTCCCGCACCGCGTTGACCTCAACAACCCCGACAACCAATACATGTTCTCCTTTCACCCGCACGGGGTGTTTCCTGGATCGGCGCTGTTTGTGCCAAAAACGACCTTGTGGGAGAAGGTGATGGGGCACAACACGAAGAACTTTGTCTCTACACACTGCGCCGACATTGTCTTCTCTGTCCCCCTCATGCGTGAGTTCCCTCTGGCGCTGGGCTCGATGAGCGTGAGCCGCCGTGGCATCGAGAACAGTCTCAAGCAAGGCAACAGCCCGCTGATTGTGACGGGTGGGCAGTCTGATATGCTTCTCACACGCATGTCAGAGACGGAGATGCACTTGGTCTGTCATCACCTCGGCTTTATTCGGATTGCCCTTCACCACAAAGTGCCCCTGGTGCCGCTGCTGTCCTTTTCAGAGAGCAACATTATGGACAATGTTCACTGCATCCGCGTGCAGCGGTGGTTCTTAAAGCGGATTGGGTTCCCGTTTCCGACTATGCCGAGGGGCCGGTGGAATTTGCCGCTGCCGACGTGCAAGCCTCTGACACTGGTGGTCGGGCAGCCCATCTATCCCCTCCCAGGCCGTGACGACCCAACGGACCCCTCGTGCTTGGATGAAATGCGAACGCGCTATTTCGAGCATCTGGAGGTGCTCTTCTACAAGTACCGCGCGGCTGCAGGCTACCCCAACATGAAGCTGTACCTCCACAATGGCGTCTACAACCAAGGTGTGCTCGCGGTTCCTCCACATGTCGCGGGACTGTCTCCCCCGAGTGATGTACTGAAAGAGGCCCAGGAGAGGGCTGCCAGTGGTGAGGGCGGTGACACCGCGTCGTTGCACGAGCTGAGCGCTGTCCGACGCGCAATGGCGATGACTTCCCGATCGAAAAAGCCCCGTGGCGGTGCGGCTGCTGTGGCAGCACCAAGCGAGAAGACCGCTTAGCACTGCCAAGGTGAAACACCGTGTTGAGAATGACAAACGTCTGTTGGCCAGTTTCTGTTTTTGTTTTTCCGCCAAGGAGACCCAAGTCTCTGCCCAATATGGCTGCGCTGCTTGGCAGCGACGTATCGCATCGTTTCTCCAGTAACACTGCATAGCGTGCCGCCTCTTCCCAAGTCGCGGATACACACACTCACCATACACACACACACACACAATTTCTCCGTGTCGTCAACACCGCGGTTCGCGACCTCTTATCATGGTCGCGTAAACAGTTGCGACGTCGTCAGAGAAGCATCGGTGCCGAATCTTCACCGCTGCGTTTTTGGGATCTACGCAGCTCGCAAGAACTCAGTGAGGATCTTTGAGGTGCGACACGCTGCCCTTCTGCCTGTGTAGTTACGGCACTGTTGAAACGGCGTGGCCTACTCGTGTGCTTGTGTTCCTATTTCCATCCCTGCTCACCAGGCCTCATCACGTCTCCTATCTATCCCCCCCCCCCACCGGTTCTTCTTGCTTTATGCTTTCAGCATTTTTGAAGCTTTCCGGCAAGGTGTTGAACCGCCCCGTTGTTGAGTTTTTTATATATCTTTATTATTTGATTTCATTGCGTCTCTGCGATCCGCTGTGCAATTCTGCGGACGTTCCTTTCTTTTGCCTCATTGTATTTTCATCCCATCCTATCCCATTCCATTTTTTCTTTCTGCAACTCATCGTTTGCTTCCCCGCTTTCGCAGACAGCATCTCGTAAACACCTTGATCAGTGAGAACATGTCTGAACGAACGAAACTCGACGCAAAGAAAAGCAGCGTCTCCGGCGATGACGAAGACCGCTTGTTCAGCACACTTCGCTCGCTTAGTGGAGATTACACCACTTGCCGCGAAGACGGCAAGGTGCACTCCGCAGACATGCTGCTCTTTCCAACATTCTCCAACGTTTCACTGTGGGTGGCGTGGTTTGTGTGCGTCATCGGCGGCGCCACGTGCTATTTGTTCTGCGAGGTCCACCAAGCCTCGTACCCCGCCTTTCCACTCGACTTCGTGACCGGTCTCGGCGCCCAGCTCACAGTGGCGTCGAGCCTGCTCGTGTACGCGTGTGGCGTACACCGCTATGGCCGTCGTGTCTATCGCTTCTACCAGCCCTTCTCGGGTGGCACGCAGTTCGTGACGCTTCAAGGACTCGGCGCGCTCTGCCTGGCCCTGTCCCTCTGTGTTTCTCTCTCGCATTTGACGCTCTTCGACGTTCACCATGTGGTGCGTGGTGTGTATGTGTACTGTGCGGTTCTCAGCGTGCTTGGCAGCGCCCTGCTCATGACCTCCATCCGCTGGTTCAACGCGGAACGTGCCAACTCAGGTCGCACCTCGGTGATGGACCTGCTGCTGCGCAAGCCCAACGCTGAGACCGCTCTTTCCATTTGCCTCATGCTCGCACTGCTGGCTCTGTGCGCCTTGGCGACACAAATCCCCGACTTGAAGATGCGCATGGCCGTGCTGACGGTGGTGATTCACGTGGTGAATGGGCTTCTTATTCACTTTTTCATTGGTGCGCGTCATGTTGTCGGCTACAGCGCGGCCTTATCACCGCGCTACTGGTCACCGGCGGCCGCGCAGGTGTGGTGGGCGTGGCTCAACCACCTCGCAGCGACCGCAGCCGATATATTCCTCATGTTGCATCCTAGCAAGATGTCTGCCTTCGCCCTCACAGGCCTCATGTTTGCGAATGTCATTGCAGGTGGTTTCCTGCTGCTTGTGGTGCGCTTCACGAAGTTTCAGCAGAAGCCAGGCGAGCACAACGCACCTGTCACGACTGTCATACAGTACGGCAGTGCCACTGCGGTTCTTAGCTCCATTGTGTTAGGTTCCATCGATTTCATGGTGACCCTCCGGCTGCATGCGATCAGGGAATCCGCGGAGCCCGATCGTGCCAACGCACGTCACGTCAACAAACACGTGGAGAGCAGCAATTGGACGTGGGGTGATCTGCTCCAGCTCGCACTCTTTGTCTCCAAGTCTGTCGCGATTACCGTTCCCGTCCTGACGCAGGTGGGTGGCCGTGTAGTGTTCGGCTCCAAGTTCATGTGGTTCAACTCACACATTGGCCGCCAGCATCGCTCGTTTGTCCTACTGCAAGTCACTGGCTGCTGGTTTTTCATCCTCTCTGTCGGCTTCTTTGGTCTCTTCGTCATGACGGACCGGCCTACATTCGGTGCCGTCATGTCGCTCACGAACGTCTTTAGTGTGGCGTGCCTCGCGTTTTCAGTGCAGGAGTTCGCGCGGGTGGAGGAGAAGGAAGGGGCGGCTGCTGCGGCTGAGAGCCCTGCAGGTGCCGAGGTCGATGCGGGCATTCCCACCACCGTCACGAACGAAACGACTCCCGCACAAAGTGGCGCGAGCCCTGGGGTCGATGCGGATATCAACCTCGTCAAGGCGGTCAACGCCTCCTTCGCGGCCGTCTTGAACGGCGCGCTGCTCGTCAGTTACCTGCTCGCGGCCAGTGGCTTGGCGCTGCGTGTGCTGCTCGACACGGTGCGGTCCAAGATGTGGGACAGCTCAGACCAGGCCTCACAGGGGTTGCTCTATGGCCTGAGCTCGGTCTGCTTCGTCTTGGCCACGCCCGTCGCTCACTACTCCGCGCGGCAGCTGGGCATGAAAATGTTCGACCCCTTTCGCGGTGGCGGTAGCTACGTCGCGTTGCAGGTCCTCGGCTGGACACTGTACGCCCTCTTGTTGGTGATTAAGGCACTTGGAGCCGTGGTGTGGCACAACCGAGCCATGTTGCCCACGGTTCACGCGTTCGCCACGAGCCATGACGGCTACTGGTTTACCATGTTCGGCGTGCTCGATATGCTTCCTGTTGTGCTCATCACACTCTCCAACATGGTTGAGGCGCGACGCGCGCTCTCGTTGCTGGACCGCCGCGAAGCTGTGCGGGAAGCCATTGAGGGTGTGCGTACCATCATGCGAAACTACGCGGACCGCTGCCATGACGACGACGAACGAGCACTCACTCGCTTCGCCTTTCGCGCCTTGGCGGCGCCTGCGTACGACACATACCGTCTTCCGCACAGCCGAAAGGACCTCGAGTTGTTTGCGGATGCCGAAGCAGCGAGTGAAAACAACGCGTGGGAGAAGGACAGCGACGACTCCGACTCGCTCTTCGCTAGCGAGGAGACCCGCGTGCGTCATGAGAGTGTACTGATCATCGTGCTCCTCATGGCGTGTGTCTCCGCCGCCTTCTACGTCATCGCCGCCTTTACGTGGAACATCCCCATTGTCACGCTCTCCATGGCATCTTGTGGGTTCGTGATATGCGCGGTCTCATGCATCACCACTCACGCCGGCTACGGTGTGGTCCTCAAAGGATCCAAGGGGTTCAAGCCCTTTATGCCCTTCCGCGGCGGTGCGGAGTTCATCAAGCTGCAGCTAGCCGGTTGGACGTGCTTTGCGTGTGTGCTGCTCGTCACGTTGACGTCTGTGGTTGAAACGGTGGAGACGTCCGTCGCGGCACTTCTCACCGCTGGCGCTCTTTCTGTTGCGGCCCAGGTGTTGCTGCTGGACTCCATCCCTCGCTTCTCACTGACAGCGCACGCCTCCTACTTCCTTGAACACAACAGTGAGGTGGTCGTGGCCGTACTCTGCTTCGTTGGCGCCATCACGTTTGGCAATGTCTACGGAGCCATCAAGACCTTCGTCACCAGCTCCGATGAATCGATCAACGCACGTAAAATTCAGCTCGGGCGACTCCAACAGCAGGATCTCGCCGACGATGACCGCTGGGTTTCCACGAAGCGCACACGTGTGCCATTTGTAGTGGCTATTGTCGGTGTCACTTTGGCGGTGCCGTTGGTACTCATCGCTCTCGGCCGCACCACACGTCAGGCCACGTTGGTGGCAAAGAAGCAGCGCGCCTCACGCAAGGAGGCAGCAGCGAAGACAGTGCAAGACGACGACGGCGCCGAGTCGGTTCTCTCTGCGGACGAGGAAGATCAGGCTGACCGCAGCGCGTCCCCTGTTTCCATGACCCACAGCGGCTACAAGCGGTGGCGCGAGCGTGGTGGCGTGCTGGAGGCCTTCAGCAACTTTGTGCAAATCCTACTGATGCTCAGCGGCGCCATCTTGCCGTTCTCGGTTGGCTACGTCGTGTACTCGGTGTCGCGCAGCGTGTCGGTGGAGTCTCTGGAGACAGTTGATCAGGTGGTCCGCTGCGTTGCCTTGGTGCTGTTTGTGTCGCTTGTGCTCTCGCTCGTGCCTTACTTGCTTCACGTGGGGGTTCCGAGTGCGTTCATCACCCTGCGCTTCACCATCGTGACCTGGACCCAGTACGGCCTCGCTCTTGTCATCGCCTCCACTATCCTTGGGCCTGTCTTTGTGCTGCCGTGTATGGGTACCATCACATCTGCCGTGCTTCTCTTCGCCTTGACCTTGCTCGGCAACTTCGCCAAGGTGCGTCTGCTATTCCGTATGATTTTGTCCGGCATGATGGGCTACCGCACGTACACCATGTACCTCGTCTTCCGCCACGATGGCGTGGCAACGTGGTCCGTTCCATACGTGCTTGGCCTGTACATGCTCGATATGCTTCTGTTGGTGTTTTGGCTGCGCTACATTCCCTCCTACGAGGGCAAACCATACCACACTGGCAGCATGCGCAGCAACGCCGCGATCGACTTCGCACGGCGCTTTATCTTCTCGGATGTTGTGCGTTACTTCCGGTTCAAGATTGTCATGGACGACGATGCGGTACACATGCGAGACAGCGCAAATCAGTACATCTTCTCTTTCCACCCTCACGGCGTGTTCCCTGGCACCGCGCTGTTCTGCGCGCTGACCGAGGAATGGGAGAAGAAGGTCGGCAGCAACCCAGACACGTGCTTGTGCACACACGTCGCGAGCATCATCTTCAATGTACCCGGGGTGAGGGACTACAACCTGCTCCTGGGCTCCATTTCGGTTGCGCGCCGCTCCATCGAGGCGAGTCTGGCACGCGGAAACAGCGCGGTGATTGTCACTGGCGGCCAAGCCGAGATGCTCCACACCAAGCTGAGCGACCGGGAGATGACTTTGGTGACGCAGCACATGGGCTTCATTCGACTTGCGATCAAAAACAAGGTCCCGTTAGTCCCGCTGCTGTCGTTTGCAGAGCACAACTTGCTTGGTCTGCTGAACTTCCCACGTATTCAGAAGATCACGCTGAAGATTCTCGGATTTCCGCTTCCATTCGTGCCGTACGGCCGCTTTGGTCTCCCTGTTCCGTTTCGCACGCCGCTGACTCTCGTCGTCGGCACGCCCATTCCCATTCCTCCTGACGCCGACGCCGACAACGCAGAAGATGTCAAGCGCATGTCTGACTTGTACTTTGCCGAACTGAAGGCCCTCTTTTACCGCCGTCGCGCGGACGCGGGATACCCCGATATGGAGCTCACTCTCATCAACGACAAGGAAGAGCGCCAAAGACGTCGGGAGGCCGCCCAGAAAAAGGCCGCAGAGAAGAGCGCGAGCAAAAAGACACAGTAAGGAAAAATCCATCTCCTTCTTGTTCAAGAGCTGTGGTGTGGGCGCCTTCTCTTCCCCGTTTTTCTCTTTTTTTTTGTTTGAATGCACGAGTCAACCGCCTCCCCCCCCCTCCTTGACCTTGCGTTTCTTCCCCGGCAGAATAAAAAAAAAACGACCCACATATTCTACATCCAGGATTGAGCTCATTCCCGCACCCCTCTTGGGGCTGTCCACATGCATCTCTTCTTTATGCTCTTTCCTTTCTTTCCATTTTCGTGGTGTGTTTCTCCCGACGCCACCACTTTTTTTTTTTTGCGTTTCCCCATTGTTTTGCTGGTACTCGCGAATGACACAGGCAGTCTTCATATTTTTTTTCTCTCCTTCATTGTCGACGGCTGTTTTTATCGTCCACGGCGGAACCGAGTTGACTCACGCTCGTAGCGACACTCGAATGTACCGTCGCAGGAACGCTAGCTGTGTTTTTTTTTTGTTTTCTTTACGCGCATTACCCAGCAGAACAACAATGTCGGAAAATCGCCCACATATCGTGCGGCCTCATGAACGTTCTTTCTCAGTTTTGTTTCTCTCTTGTTCGTCTGGTGCTGTGACTCCCCCTTTTTCAATGATTTTGTTTATGTTGCATTCTTTTGTTTGCGTGCTCAAAGAAAGATCACTTCTCTGTAGCCTCCCTTTTTCTTTTCCTTACCCATATAACCTATTTTTTCTCCCCCCATCGTTACATATCTTGAGGCTACTGTTTCGAACATATTACACATTTTATTTCTACGTGTGCTTGAGCTCACGTGCTTGAGCATATCCGCAGATGAATACCCGTGACTTCCCCTGGCGCGTCTCCTGTTTTCACAACCTGCTCCGCTGGGGCGTTGATACGACGGCGAGATGCCTATAGTCCTGGTGATGCCGTGTGGGAAGGGCAGGACGTTAGCACGCTCCTTCTCTGACAGTGAAGACGCTCAAGGCGCTTCTCTGGATTTCGCACCCACCTCAACGAAGACCGGTCAAGATCGTGTGACACGCGAGGGTCATCACAGAGTCAACGAAGCTTTCCTTGCGATCCCCTCATACACAGCGAGCGTTCGCAATTTTTTTCTCTATTCTCTTTGTTCTCTTCCTACTCTTCTCCTTCTTCTCGTTCTTCTGATTTTTTTCGTTGCGTCATCGACGTTGTTGTCGACAGAGCTTCAGTATTCCTAGCGCGGACAAACTCCGAGCTTCTCTTGCCTGCGGAGCTCACCGGCAGCCTACGCGTGTTCACTGATTCTTTCACCCGGGCTGACGTGCGAGTCGCTCGCTTGCTGTATCCTCTCTATCCTGTCTCTCCCGACCATGCACTCCACACGTGCCGTCTACATGCGGCGCACTGGCTATTGGCTGGCACGGCGCAAACACGGCCAGCGTGCGTGGTCGCCTAACGCGAGCAGCAGCGGGGCGGCCCCGACGAACGGCGTCACGGCGCAGGAAGCACTGCAAATTGCATACCGCCCAATGCCGGCGCAACAAACCGTGGAGTACGAGGAAGACTTTGGCCAGAACATGATGATCCACCGGGAGTTTATTTCCAAAAAGAACCGCCACCAAATGACGTTTGACATGTCGTCTCTGGCGTACAGTGACACCGAATTGCAGCGCGGGCGCCAGCAACTGGCCACAACCATGAATCGAGAGCGAGGTGGTGCCTTGGTTGGCGTGGCGGGAGAGAGCGGTGATCGGGTGATGTTCAATGCAGACATTGACAATGAGTCACGTGAAGTCAAAAGTGCGCGCTACCTCTTCAATGAGTCTCGCATGCAGTTCTGCGAGCGGTTCCAGAGTTACTTTCACCAAATTGTCGAAGAGAGTCGCGCGCTGCGCGATTCCGGTCGACCAGGACGCGTGCCAAGTGCGTTGCTCGACCGCTTGCCGACCGGCGAGGACAGTCAGATGTTGTTCTCGTTGATGGAAGCCTGCGCGGTGCTCTACGGCTGCGACACCGATGAGGCTCGGGAGACCTACTTTCGTGTCTTTCTCCGCCTCGACCTTGACACGCTGGAAACGGAGGAAGACGCATTGCGCGAGCGACTCGCGGATATGGACGCTGTAACGCGTGCCCTCGGCGTCGACGATGGGGCCACCCAACCCGGCGGCGCTGGCAGCCTCTCCGTGGACAGAGCAGAGCAGAAGGCACTGTCATCGGAGGCGATGGTGTCAAGCATGATCACCGCGGTGCCAGACTTGTTCGGTGAGGACGCGGACGCGGACAGGCAACGTCAAATCTCAGTGGAGTGCGAGGAGGAGTCCAAGGCACGTGCCGGTGATGCTTCAGTTGCGGTCGTGGAAGCTTCGCCGCAAGGCGCGCCTATCCCAGCCCACTTGGACGAGTATGCGCCGCTGTACAAAGCCTACCTGGCGCACGCCGAGGGTGGGCAGCCCGTGGCCTCGTACGACGTCTCCTCGCTCGGCGCCACGTCTGCCCTGGCCGAGCGCCGTCGCTGGCGTCACGTGATGGAGAAGGTCGCGCGGGAGGAGTACCACCAGCTGACCGCTGACGAGCTTCACGACGCCCTTGCTCTCAACCACCAGTTGCACACTGTGAAGTTTCTGGATCTCAAGGTGGGCGACACCGTTAGGGAGATTATGGCACTCTTGCAGCAGCAGACCGGCAGCTCCTCCCTTCACCGCGACAGCCCACTGGAGATGTCCAGCGCGCACCCGGATCGCCGTGTGTAGAGCTCTCTCCCCCCCCCCCCCCCGCCTCCGTTTAACTACCATGCATTTGTCTTTTTTTTTTAAATACTTTTTGACAGCAAACCCATCTGTGCGTGGGAACATGGCTGTTATCTTACTCGTCGTCACAGTTACATACACACACACACACACACACACACAGAGACACTGATACGTTTAGGCAATATCCTCTTTCACCACAACACTGATATGCATTCGGTGGCGGTGACAATGTGCGTGGAGTGGTCGAAACCCCGTGCCTACAGCTTGCAACAACAAAGAACCCTCCTAGCTGTGGTTCTATTATTCTACAAGGGACCGAACGCCAACATGGTGTTTTCTACCCCCCCCCCCTCCTTCTGTCACTGTCGTTCCCAATTCCCACTTTCTTCGAAATGTTCTCAACTATCCTTTTTGCTTTTTTTTTTTTGCTGTTGCGAAAAGAAAAAAGGCTTTAATAAAAACAAAAACAAAAAAAACAATTCAACCACTCTTTCCTCAGCCTTCAACACGCTAACACACACTCCATCGCACCCACACGAGTCTCTTCCCTCACTGTCCAACAATGAGCACTTACTCGTCGGATAACTTGGAGGACGTGAACACCCCCTTCGCCGAGGTCCCAACCAAGGCAGTCGAGACGAACGCTGTTGTCCTGGACGAAAACTCCAATGACACAGAGAGCAACGTCGCCACGGGCCAGTGGGGCTACACACCGAAGACGCCATTCGCCGCTTTTCTCAACCGCATCGTGCCGCACGGTGGTGCCTTCTCGAACATCTACAGCATGGCCGCCGTGACGCTCGGCTCCGGCATCTTCTCGCTGCCGTACGCGTTTCGTGAGACTGGCATTTTCACCGCCATCATCGTCCTCGTAGCCATCACGGTGTGCACCGTGTACTCCGTCTACATTCTGATGCAGGCAGTGGAGAAGACGGGCCGCACGCTGCGTTGCTACGAATCCCTCTCTCGCGGTCTTCTCGGCCGCGGCTGGGACTACCTGGCGGCGTTCAACATGTGGATGTTTTGCTTCGGCTCTTGTGTCTCCTACGTCATCTCCATTCAGGACTTGATCCGGCAGGCCTCGACGGACCCTTCCTCCGACGCCTTCATCCACAGTGAGTGGGGTAACCGCCTCTTCACGATCTTGGTGTGGCTCGTTGTGATGGTGCCTCTGTGCATCCCGAAGCAGGTCAACTCGCTCCGCTACGTGTCCGTGGTTGGCGTGACTTTCATCATGTACTTTGTTGTGGTCGTCGTTATCCACTCCGGCCGCAACGGCTTCGAGAACGGCAAGCTCAAGCACTCCGTCAAGGCCGTGCGCGGCGGCAACGAGGCCATCGTTGGTTTCTCCACGTTCGTCTTTGCATATTTGTGCCAGACCAACGTCTTCGAGGTGTACCAAGAGATGGCCAAGCCCAGCCCTGCGCGTGTGACTGGCCACTGCGCGGTGAGCATGGCGATCTGCACGTGCCTGTACATCATCACTGGCCTCTTCGGCTACATGGACTACGGCGATGAGCTCGCGGGCTCTATGCTCAAGTACTACAATGTGCGTGAGGATGTTCTCGTCGCGATCGGCTACGTGGGTCTTGGCTTCAAGCTGTGCGTCAGCTTCGCCATCTGCATGCAGCCTACACGTGATTCCGTGTACTACATCTGCGGTCTCCACGTCCGCACGATCCGGTACTGGCTGCACATTGTCATCGTCATGAGCATGGCTGTGATTGCCCTCGTGCTCGGTCTCGTCATCCCCGACGTCACCATTGTGTTTGGCCTTGTCGGTAGCTTCTGCGGCGGGTTCCTCGGTTTTGTCTTCCCTGCCTTGTTCATCATGTACTCTGGCAACTGGAATCACAAGTCCGTGGGCTGGTTCCACTGGTTCGCCACGTACGCGCTGCTCATTGCCGGTGTGATTGCTATCATGTTCGGTACCGCAGCCACCATCTACGACATGATCTAGAGACCACAGGTCACCACGCAGGCACATACACATGGGCATGTATAGACATATCCCATATGCACGTACATGTGTGTGTGTGTGCTGGTATGCTTTGGACTTGAACCGTACGCGCCAAGATAGACCGATGAATCCAGAAGCCCCTGTTGCCTCCCCTGGATCGCCCCGACTTAACCTTTGCTGTTAGTTCTGTTGATGGGCCTTCCCCGTCGGGAAGGTGCTTGTTTTCGCTTTTTTTTTTTTCGTTTTTGTTTCCTTCCTTTTCTGGTAGGCGTGCTTTTGCACTGTCAGCGAGAAGGACGGAGTCAATGTTGGTTCCACCAACACGTCACAGGCCCTGTTTCTGTTCAGATAGCAGATATACAGCTCCACGTTCTCTCCCTTTTTTTTTTCTCTACGGGAAGAATACAGAAACTGTTCATAACCTTTTTTTCCTCACTTCTTTTCTCGTTTTCTTTTTTTTTTTTGACCCCCTTTTTTGCCTTTAAAAACAGTTGTACTCCTCAACGTCCTTTTCTTTTTGTCTGAGTTTTGTTCTCAGTGCTGCATGTGGGCCACACCAGAAGCGGTCGCATGAGAGACGGGCTTCATGTTGTTAACTCCCGGAGGCACCGTCGGTGCGAATGTGTGTGTGTCTCTCCACAGGCCAATGATGTAGCATTCACGGCACTTGTCGGTGACTCGCGTGCACACTCTCACACTCTCTCTCTTGTACACCCCTTGACTGATGTGGACACACACGTCCATGCCGCGCATTGATACTGAAGAACACGAGTATCAGAACAACAATTTTGGATAGAAAGGAAGAAAAAAAAAACACTTTATAATCAGCCCGTATTACTCGGTAAAGCTTCATCGCGTCGTCCACGCCGTCTGAGGTGTGCATGAGTGTGCTCGGTGCGTTCAATTAGGGGTGTTTGAAGTCATTGCCACGGTGCCAAATAGTTTGCCTTGTGTTTTTTCCTACATATTTTAAAGCTTTTCTCTTTTCCTATTCATCAGAGTTTAACTCCTTAATCATTTTTCTTTTTGTGATTGACTCCGTGGAGAGGAGATATGGGGACAAACCTGCCTCTCCCAATTAGTAGTCTTTCGCCAAGGCACATCTGTTTCGGCAGCAAAACAAAATATAGCACATAAAGGAATAGGGGCATGAACGAACACCACCTGCCGCGCCACTATCTCGTGTCGTCACTGTTTTTTCTTTTCTGTTCTCCTCTCTCTCTCTTTTTATGTCGGTCAGCAGTAAGGTCAACTATACCAACACTGTTAGCTGTTCAAAATGAAATGGGCTTGCACAAATCATACCCACGCTTTACTTACTTGGCCTCATCAGGAGAGAGAGAGAGAGACAGTGAGAGATCCGCGACGATGATGACAGTGATGATGCTGTTTAAAAAAAAAAAACGAAAAATACGTACAATAGGCCGTATGAAAATAAGAAAACAGAACGCGTCTGCGCAACGAAAGTGAGTGTCACTGAACACAACTGCCGAGTTGTTGCCCAAAAAAATTGGACTTCCACTTTGCCTTTGTGCTTTCCACACTAGCTCTCGTAGCACAGCAGCACTGTGTTCGTGAGGCCATTTTTAAAATTTGGGAGTCTTTTTTTTTCTTTTTTTTTTGACCATCTTCTTTTTGTTCTTGTTGTTTTTCAAGTGCTCTTTCCTTTTCTTTATTGTCGCTGTCTCTTTTCAACTCATCGCCTTTTCCGTTTTTTATGTTCATGTGTTCGCGTCAGCAACTCGAAGTGTGTTCTTTTTTGTTTGTTCTTACTCTTCTTCATACGTGCACCATCCTTTCAGCATTTTCTTTTTACCCCACAAGTCCTCCACGTACAGATCAACCTCAATCTGCTGCTGTTGAGTTGCAGTTGTCGCTGTGTCTGCCTGGATGATAGCTGAGGAACGCACAAACAACAACAAATTGAACTTACTAGCGCTGCAACACTCTTTCCTGTTTCTTTTTGTTTCTAACCTTCTTGGTTCTCGTAGATACGTGGATACAGGATGCAAAAAACAACAACAACAACAAGGGAATGCAGAATAACAATAAAACAGATTCCGCATGAGAAGAAACAGATTCGCGCATCAACAATAGCAGCAAGGCTTTCGCCTCCCGTGATGAACAAAACAATCACCGTGAGTGTTTCGTATTTTGAGAGATGTGCACCGTCTTTTTTTTTTTTTTGCTTTCATGCCCTTTTCCCGCCCTGACACATTGCATTGTATTTTTTGTCGTTGCCGCTCTTAGCTATTCGCACATGAATGGACTGCTTCATCTTGCTTTTTCACTTGTGTGTCCTGTGTATTTCGTCCGTCCTGTTTGAAACGTTTTTTGAATTGTTTCGCATGACTGACGTGAAACTCGACACACAGAGCGACGGACACCGATCAAGCACCACATCACACCAACATATCCATGAATAGCGACGAGAAGGGCACGTGAGTATCCCGTCTCACCCCCTACTTGCTGGGCATCACATTTTTTTAAATGTTCCGTACCCACACGGTCATACCGCGATGCTCTTGATGCAGTTCTTCTCTTTTGTATCTTTCTGTTGTAATTTGTGTTTTTTGCTGTGCGGCTCGTGCAGGAAACTTGGGGACAAACCCGCCTCACCCACACACATCAACCAAACCACTGAAAGAGAGAGAGAGGGAAGAGTTGTGAGCCTTCGTGGCTACTCCGTGCGACAAGTTTTCGGGGATGCTATTCCAGAGACACTTCACGCCCGCAACGTTTGGAAGAAAGCAAAGAATGGATGTTTGTCATCAGTGAACACCCGTTTCACTGTCTGCACGGACAACATTCTCTGTTCTCTTTTTTTTTTTTCACCCTTCACTTCCCTTCCATCTTTATTGTTTATTTATACACTTGCCAAGGGAGGTGGTACAATTGCCAATGATACGAAAGCAAGAAGACTTTGTTATGACAGATGAAAGACAATAAAAGTGAAGACAAGAAACAAAGGCTGAAAGGAAGAAGCTGTAGACACTGCTATTCCATTCCCCACCTTTTCTTGTCTTTTTTTTTCAGTTTTGCTTTCTGTTTTAACACGCATCCTTGAAAGTCTGCACTTACTGCACACTCGTAAAAAAAAAAAAAAATCCCACACAGGAGGCACACAGACCCTCTCCCCCACCTCAAGTGCGCCTCTATGCGAGGCGATTGCATGATGGTTCACATAGGTGGAAAATAAGCTTAACCGTTGATGTGTAAGACGACCGAATACCTTGTCTTCTCCGAGACGAACGAAGCAGTTCGTTGCACGCTGCATTTCGTATTCGCCGAGAATGACGTTACAGGACCTGCGTCGATGACAGTCTCATACTGTCTCTCTCTCTCTCGCTCTCGTCTGAAATGGAGAGGCCGTGATATTGGTTGCGCCTTCTTTATCTCCTTGCAAACTGAGTGCGTTTTATGCTTATTTTGCTTCTGTTCGCGCTGCACACATCAGTCACCCCTCGCCACATCACCTCCCGGGTCTGTCTCTTCTATCGTCACAACGACATCCTATCCGTTTTTTTTGTCGTTTGTCTCGCATACTCCCCAGCGTTTGCAAACACCGTAAGAAAAAAATTCCTTTCGGACCCGTTTAGCTCTTGCCAAAGTGCATTTCCCCAACTCGAACTTCGCTCTCGTGACCCACGATGTTTCCTGGTATGAACATGCCGCAGGCTCTGCCTGATCAGGTCTCGTACCCCATGTTTTGGAAGAACCTGACCCGCTTTCTCATCGTGTCTGGCACCACTGCTGGCATCGCGCTCGCTATCCGCCATTGCGAGTCCCGCATGGACAAGATGCTCATCTCCACGATTTAAGTAGCCAGTGAACGAGTTGCAAAACGCCGACTGTTAATCATGTATCGCTGTTTTACATTGTTGTGACGCCCACTGGAGTATGTCGGCTCTTATCTCTCTCTCTCTTTTTTTTTTTTTTTTGAGTCGTGTCAACACTGCGCTGACTGTGCGAGTTGGCACCACAAGTCGTGCCCTTTTGTTTTTGTTTTGTTAGGATGTGTTGGTGCATCACTGGGCCTTTTGTCCTTGTAGTGTTAATATTGAAGTGTCTCCGTTTTTTTTTCTCTCTCTCTCACACACATGGTGCGTACAATGGTATCTTTGGTTCTTTCTGTTTCACACCAAGAAGGAAGTATTATTGTGTCGCGGTCCTAACATAAAGAACCAACAACTAAAAACATAATGAACAACGAAGTGCAAGATCACGTACCAGACAATCCCAAGCCTTGCGACCGCGTGCGTCACTTCTCGCCTCCCTCCTTCCTCGTGGTGTTTCCGTGCTGCTTCAAAACGCCGTGTGTCTTGTTTTATGGCTTGGGTCACGGAGAAGGATGTGCTGATCGACTTGCAGACCTTCCCCTTCGCTACTGTGCTTCTGGTTGGCTTGCCTCATATTAATTGTGCTCCTGCCGTCAGAATGGCCTGTTTCACCAGCTTAGACTGACCGACGTGTTCATTACACACACCTTCGCTGGGACGCTTTGCGTGATGCAAACTCTCCTAACTTTCTCTATCTCTGACTTGCTTCTTAATTTTGCTCTCGTTGCATCTGTTACTGTCACTTCCTGCTTTTATCACCTTGCTCCGCGCCCACGTGCTTGGCAACTACAGGTGATCCCTCGCACAGTCATCGTCCCTCCTGGAACACCGTGCCTCAACGACTCCAAAAACAAATGAACGTCTTGGTCACGGAGAGTGTCGTGGTGGGCGAAGGCAGCACGCACTGTCCTCTATCAGACGCGCTACACCTGCGTTTACAGTTTAGCGTGCGCACGGCTGTCACGCGACCCGTGTGGACCCTTACATACATCGCCGACATCGCCTCGGAGCGAGTTGACTCTGAGCTCGCATGCTCCTCTTCCACGGATGCCTTTCTCACGCTCACACCAAGTGCGAATGAGGCGCAGCCTGGCGAGGTCACACTACTACCAAACGTCGCATACGAACTGATGGTCTCTCTTCCAGAATCCGTCATGAGACAGAAGCTCGCGGAAGGGATCGCGCTCAAGTACCTTCTCCAGATCGGCACCTTTACATTCGCCTTGAGAGGACATGTCGATGGGGCCGAAGGGCCATCGCCGGTGACAGTGCTGGTGAACGTACCTTGCCAAGTTCGCCGCGCCGCGGATGGCGCACTTGTTCGCACTATTTTGCAGTGAGCTGGGTGCGTTGCAAGCTTTTTGATAATCATAAGGGTGTGTATGCGCATCATTCTCATCACACACCATCACATATGTGTGGTGCAGCTGAGGAACACAAAAGAATACATTGAAACCGCTACGTGCTCAACGGGATTTCAGAGAGGCATCGCCTTCACGGCCTCGCATGGGTGCACTTTTCATGTCTTGAGCGCCATCGCTCGTTTATCGTTTCTCTGGTGTCTATCTCTCTTTGTCAGCAAAAGGGATACGCGTTCGCATGTTGTTTGCACACCTCTCTCGCGCGCACTTTCCAACTCTCTCTCTCTCTCTCTCACTTTCATATCATCTCTGGCTCACGCGGTTTCCTTTTCGTTCTTCGTCCCCCCCCCCCCTTGTCCCACACACCAACAAAGTAGTTTACTTCTCTTTCATTATAAAAGAGTACGTGCCGTAGGCCTCCCTCCCTTTTCTCCGTAGCAACTTCCTCACACACCACAGAGTGACATCATGTTTCTTGGCGGCTTCGTTCCCCGGCGCTTTAGCCAGTTCAACCGCGATCCTGCGTGGATGTTCTTCATCTTCTTCGTTGGCTTCTGGCTTGGCGAGTACCCGGCGATGATGATCAAATACAACGCGCGTGATCTTGTGCTCGATCCTCACCGTTACGTCTGGTCTCACCACGATGACGCTCACTAAGATGAGACGGCGGGAAGTATCTGAAGCAACGAAAAAAAAAAAAAGGGTAAACCAATACTGTAGTAATCCAAGAAAAAAAAAAGAAAAAACAATTGGCGTGCACCGTACGAGTGTGCATGCAACCTCCGAATGCAGCAGCAGTGTCGAACCAAAACTCAACAAAAACAAGCGTATCATCCCGAGGCGGTGTCGCGGAAAGTGTAGTGTCTTTGGCACGCATTCTGTCTCTGCCCTGCTCTGGCTCCGTGTGCTTGTGTTGTTTTGTTTTGAAGTTTAGATCTGCTCTTTGGGTATGAGAGGAAAATAAACAGTTTGTGTAGGTTTCTTGTGATCATCATCATCAACAAAAAACACAATAGTAATACTCAATACGACAGTGCATCGTGACTGCTGTGCGGTTGCTTGTGCTTGTCACACAGTTGAACTGCACCTCGCTCAGATGCCAACATAGATGTGCAGCTCCCGCCGCTTGCGTAATTCCCCCCTTGCATTGGGTGGACACATGACGTGACCGAGGGTGGGGAAAACAAAACAAAAACATTACCAAATGCGGTGTGTGTCGCCATGCTCTTGGGGCTGCACTGCGCCTCTTGACAGACGGACATTGGCGTTTCTTGTTTTTCCCCCTCGGTAGCCTGTTGGAGAGTTTGTTGACGCATCATTGCTTGAATGCGGACTCGCACTGCATTTTGATGCTCTATCAAAGCGAAAACCATCTGTGTCTGTGCGTATATATATATGCGTTGCAGCTAGAACGCACCAACCCCACTCCATTAATCGTCTTTCTTCTCCACCTTCGTTTCTGGCACGATAATACCGTCTTCCACTACAAACTACAGCTGAGTCCCGTTTTCACTACTTTCCTCAAGGTTGAGTCGCACAACTTGTCCAGCATTCGCCACTTTGTTTTGCGTGAAGTGAGGTCACAGCGGCAGCTCTCCCACTCTCTTTCTCTATCTCTTTCTTTTTCCGCATTTTTAGGTTCCTTTTTGTTCAAATCGCAACCCTGCAGAACTATCCCTCCGCGTCCAGTACACACGCAACACCACAGTCGATTAAACCAAAAATCGACAACACAGCCAACAGCAACAATAACGACAACAGCAAACTACGGGCAAGTGATTGTCTCGTAGGTGTCTCCACTTCACACCCATTTTCCCCTGCGTGCTTTTTTAAACAAACTCTCCTTGACACACGATGGATTACTCACAGGAGGATTTTGTCGAAAGCTTGTACTTCCTGGCGTGTGCCACGCTGGACCCTGAGCACCTTCGCGAGCTGAGTTTCCGCTGCGGAGAGATTGCCAGGGATGTGTTGCTAAGCGTGGAGGATCACAGCGTGCGCGGCCGCGGCCCACACGGTGATGATTTCTTCGCTGGTCACCGTGGTGGTCAGCGAGGTAGTGGCCGCGGCGGCCGTGGCAGTGCGTTCCCTCAGCACATGGACAATGATCCGTGGGAGATGCCGCCTCCACATCACGTCCATCCTGTCGATGACCAGTTCAGTGCACCGCATCGGGGCCGTGGAGGCCGTGGTGGTGATTGGGGTGGCCGAGATGATGGACGTGGCGGTGATCGCGAGCGCGGGGATCGCATTGAGCGCGGCGACCGAGGGGATCGCGGCGGTCGGGGTGGTGATCGTGGCGGGCGTGGCGGGCGTGGCGGTGATCGTGGTGGGCGAGGCGGTGATCGTGGCGGGCGTGGCGGTGATCGTGGTGGGCGAGGCGGTGATCGTGGCGGACGCGGTGGTGATCGTGGCGGACGCGGTGGTGATCGTGGTGGACGTGGTGGTGACCGAGGTGGCCGCGGAGGAGATCGCGGTGGACAGGGCGGGCGTGGAGGGGACCGCGAGCGTCACGAAGGTAATGGCGATGCGGCGTCAGACAACGGCAGCCGCGGCGGTGGCGGTCGCCGTGGCGGTCGCGATCGCAACCGTGGTGGTCGCCGCCCTCGCGGCAACAAGGGACGTGACTGATCACGACCCGTGCCACCTCAGCCCTGGTCAGCCTGTGTGGAAAGCCCGACGACGCAGACGGGTCTCCCTCTATCGCTTTCCCAGCCTGGCAGCACCTGTGTGTGTCTATGTGTATATGTGTATGTGCGCACCTGCCACGGAGCACAGTACCAGCATCAGTCCTCCGCGCAGAGCTAGGCTCAAAGCAGGTGTGCCGCACCAGAGGTGGGCAGGTCGTTTGACCTGAGCTTCCCGGTGATTCGCACGGTTGAAGCAACACATGTCCACGCGTTACATTCACCTCAGCACTCCGCCACGCAGTGACGTCCATCACAAGATCCATGAGGGGCTTCCTCCCCCCTTCTTCTTCCTCTTCTTATCGAGATGCACACCGTCGTTTGGAAGTAAGATTTTCATCTCACCATCCGTCGGTGAAACACGAAATGAAAGGCGCTATGAAACCTTTATCATCTTGCTGCATGCTGCACAGGCAGGCCAATGGCACTGAAGACATTCGCATACAAATCTACCGCGGCACACAGGACAAGGCGACATGTATCGAGGACGTTGAAGACAGCAGCCCAGCAGAAACAAGAAATCAACATGAAGTCACGAACGGCGTGCTTCCGACCGTTGCCCAACAGCGTCTTGCAAAGACACAAAAGAACTAATAGCGTCAAGACAGAAACCAAAAAAGAAAAGAAAAAAAAAAGAACCCCAGTGTGTTCATTGCTTGCACTGCCTGAATTTGCCGCTGTTTTTTTTTTGTTTGGTTTTCTCGCATGCTCCATCTGCGCAAACGTCGTAGTCGGCTACTTCAGTGACACAAAAGAACACAGACACACACACACGCACCTGCACACACGCACACAGCACGAAATAATAGTAACGAGAAAACCGCTCCTGTCACCACACGCACTGCACCCACATGTAGCTCAGCCACAGCATGCATGCGTGACGGCAGTTGTTTAGTGCGCGCACAAGAAATGCGGTTTGCGGTGCGTCAAGTGCACTACCGCCTTCTTCTTCCCGTCATCGCTGGGCAGCGCACAGACAGATTACCGTGATGACATTGTTTCACTGCCAGTAAAGCACTTGGAGATATTTTGCTGTGGTGTGTCCTGTTGATGGTGAATGCACATCCCTTCCCTCCATCGCACGCACCCGGACGGTCTGAGATGAAATAGTGTGGACTCCGCCCCCTCTGCGTGACTTTCCTATCGTGCCCCCGCCCGCTCCGCCCGCCGCCCTCACCATCCTTTTCTCCTTTGTCGCCGTATTCCTTTTGTTTCCCTTTCTCTTTCTGCTCACCCCAAAACAAACGCTTTTTGCTGTAGTCCCTTCTCGCTCTTTCGCTCTCTTCCACCACTCTCTCTCCCATCACCCTCTTTCAATCTACAATGGCCGCTGCTCCCGCCGCTATCCGCAAGGCTGTCGCCAAGAAGGCCGCGAAGAAGGCTATCCGCAAGCCCGCCGCCAAGAAGCCCGCTGGCTCCAAGAAGGCTGCCAAGAAGGCCGGCAAGCGTGCCGCTCCCAAGAAGGCTGCCCCCAAGAAGGCCGCGAAGAAGGCTGCCAAGAAGACGGTGAAGAAGACCGCCAAGAAGACCGCCAAGAAGGCCGCCCCCAAGAAGGCTGCCAAGAAGGCCACCAAGAAGGCTGCCCCCAAGAAGGCCCACTAAACCTTCAATGATGGACGCCATTCTTTCATAGATGCCCTACCTTTCTTTTTTCTGTACGTTTTCCTTTTCTTTCCACTTTTTTTTTCGTTTTCTTTTCCGTCCCATGAAACAGCGGGTATTCTTTGACTCATTCACGTTCTGTGTATTTCTTGGTTTTCTTCACATCACCGTGGAACGAACCAGCAGCCTCATCGCTGTTTTTGTGGTGTCCTTCTGATGCGAGATTTCTTCTGTTCGGGAGTTGGATGAAAAGAAACAAAAAAAATAGAAAAGCGAAGTACTCTGGCCAGCACCCTCCGCCACACGTGCGGCGTGAAGTGAACTGGAGCCGGTCAGAACCGGTTGTGCGATGGGAGACTTACACCCACAAGCGTATGCTTAGTTGTGCACCAACCGATGCAAACACAACGCAGACACACGCACGCACACGTCTACCATGACCGTACAGTCTTGTGTGCCCGCCTAGCTCCACGTCTTTTCGATTTGAGGCTTATTGATAGCTCCACGACCCTTTTCTGGTGCCTCTCGCCGTGCAGGTCATTGATATGATGTTCTCGATTTCACGCACTGCATGGGTGACATTGTTCTTTTCGACTGGAATACTTCTCTTTGCACTCTTTCCACCTCTCTTCTCCTCCTCTTTCACCACTCTCTATTGGCTCGCCTCTCTCTCTCTTTTTCTCTCTACCCACCGTGAACACCCTGTCGTTATCTTGTGTTGCGTATCGTATTATGTGAAGCCCTACTGTCTTCGCTCTTTCGCTCTCTTCCACCACTCTCTCTCCCATCACCCTCTTTCAATCTACAATGGCCGCTGCTCCCGCCGCTATCCGCAAGGCTGTCGCCAAGAAGGCCGCGAAGAAGGCTATCCGCAAGCCCGCCGCCAAGAAGCCCGCTGGCTCCAAGAAGGCTGCCAAGAAGGCCGGCAAGCGTGCCGCTCCCAAGAAGGCTGCCCCCAAGAAGGCCGCGAAGAAGGCTGCCAAGAAGACGGTGAAGAAGACCGCCAAGAAGACCGCCAAGAAGGCCGCCCCCAAGAAGGCTGCCAAGAAGGCCACCAAGAAGGCTGCCCCCAAGAAGGCCCACTAGAGAAAGCGCATTTCCAAATTCAGCTGCGCGCGACGAGGCGGTTGAAACGTGACGCGTGAGAGAGGTGAGTCTCTCTCCCTCACAACTACACTCTCGCTTCCTGTCTTGTTTTTCGTTCTCTTCGCCGCTCAATAGAGTTGACTTTTTGTTTTTCGCTTATTGGTTTCTCCATGTGTTTTTTTCACTACTGTCCTTTTTTCTCTTTCATCTTATGCCATCCCTTGATGGTTTCATCGTCCCCAGCAAAAAAAAAAAAACCAATTGATGACGGCAAACCGCTGTGACCAATGACACCTGCTTTTCAATTACAAAGAAAAGACGGATAAACAGCATCAATTCAAACGGAAAAGCCTCTGAGCACGCATTTATATATATCGATAAAAAAAAACCCAGAAAACAAACAAAAAAAAACTCACCTCCCAATTTGGTTTCTTTTTTTCGTGTGTAATTTTTGATTTTATTTACACGTGATTCGTTTGTGACCTGTTTCGGAGAACGAGTATTCTGTACCTGTACTAATGTATGTGTTTGTCCATCCACCTGCTTCCGACGTAGCTGGGCGGTCTTGCACAATTTTGGTTCTTACTTCCCCCCTTTTTTCAGTAGATATGAAATTTACGTCTTAGCACTCACACCGATGCCTCTTTGCTCATGGAAGAGAGAGAGGGAGAAAACATGGCACAACCATAGTGCGGTGCAAAGGATCTGTTGGCATTCTTCCTGATGCGTTTTTTTTTGGTTGTGCGCAGGGGTAGCACTAGGTGAAAATTTAGCGTTTCAAGACAGGAATTCTCGGTCTCTTGTTTGCGCTGCTGTAGACTATCGAGCCAATGCACATGCGTGCTTGTGTCCCGAGAGTCTCTCCTCGCCACCTCTGCGTGTCGTCATTTCTCACCATTGTCTTTCTGTGTTGCCCCCCCCCCCCCGCCGCCCCGTCCCTCCTCCTCTATTCACCGTCGCCGCTACGCCTCCTCCTGCCTTGTCCCTCATGCCGCTCTGAGGCCAGTTCATCTATTGTGTCACATCAACAGTAGACAGAAATACCACTCTCCTCGCTCCTTTTCCCCATTCTTTGCGGACTCTCACGTGTTGAGCAAACATACGAGCACAAACAGATTTTATTAGCCCCCTCCAAAAAAAAAAAAAAAACGGGACTGTACCTTGTGCTGTTCAATAGTCATCGAGTGAACGCAAAAAATCGGTGCACAAAATACGTTTACTGCTTTTTCGTTCCCTTTCTTTTTTTCGTTTACCCCCTTTTTTTGATTCGCTTCGTACAGAGCTGCCCCTCATACTGTTGTAGGCGCTCTTTCTGTATTGCCTTGGCTTCACCCTGTGTGTGTGTGCATTTATTTATTCTTGTGCCTTCGTGTTGTCGCCAATATCCCGTGCTGTCCTCTTGTACACAGAGCAACAATAACAAAACACAGAAAAACAAAAAACAAGAAAAGGAAGAATATCTCACAGTTCGGCGTAGACATGACCAACCAATCGTCCGCTGCGGGCGAAGTGCACAAGCTGAACCGATCATGGACGCTATGGTACGATAGCCCGTTGACGTACAATGCACAGAACTGGGAACTGTCTCTCGTGCCGATCATGACGATCAATACAGTCGAGGACTTCTTCGTGATGCTCAAATACATGAAGCCCATCCACGCCTTGCGCACCTCCTCACAGTACCACTTCTTCCAAGAGGGCGTGAAGCCCATGTGGGAAGACCCCGCTAACCAGAAGGGTGGGAAAATTTGGGTGAACGTCGATATCCCGAAGAAGGACGTCGCCGCGGGGGACAAGGACAAAACGGAGCTGGACCAGTTGTGGGAGAACGTGCTCATGTCTCTCGTCGGAGAGTGCATTGATGGCACTGCGGACGATGCGCCGCAGGTCATCGGCGCCGTGCTGACGAAGCGAAAGTACTACAACCGCCTGGCGGTGTGGATCCGTGAGATGGATGCGAGCGCGGCCATTGAGACGATAAAGTCCAAGCTCGTGAAGGAGATGGGGTTGCCGGCGAGCGCCACGGTCGTGGTCAGCAAGCACGGCGAAAAGGACAAGTGAACACCGGAATGGAGCACACGCTAATGCCCCCTGCTCCTTTCCTTCCTCTCGTTTGACTCTGTGAGTCGTACGCGAGCTCTCTCTCTCTCCTCTTCCCCGTCTGATCCATCCTCTTTCGTGGCTCAGTTGTGTCCTTTTGACGCGAGCGCGAGATGGAAACGGGTAGAGGAAGAGGGAGGAAGAGGTAGGGGGGGGGGGGAGAAGCGCTGTGTGGTGCTATGAGACTGATCCGCCTTCTAAGTGTGGGGAAAACAATCAGAAAGTCGTGACATAAAACAGCATGAGCAAAAAAAAAAAAAAGGAATGGAGAATGCATGAGACTATCGGATTGGAAAGCGCGAAATGCTCTCTCTCGGTGGTACCATCCTTCAACCGAAGTGAAGATCTGAACCTCACCAAGGTGACCGGACTGCAACCAGCCATCTTGGTCTGGTTAGGCGGAAATCAATGATGGCGTGATGTTGACCATTGAGAAGCGTCGCTGCTTTTTTTTTGTCCATCACCTCGTTACTCGTCTCACTTTGGCCCTTCACGGGAGGAGGTGTGTTGGGTTGATCTGCTTGCGCATTTGCCGTACAGTTCTGCCTGGACATTCTCTTATCCGTACCAAACTTGAACTGAATTCACTCTTCACCCGCTACCTCTCTCTCTCTCTAGTCTGCGTTTTTTTTCGTGGTTGTTGTTATTTATTTATCTTCTTGTGGTCGCACTTCTGAGAAGCAAATTAAAAAAAAAAACAAGAAACGGAGTAGGTAGTGGCAAGACCACGCATATCCTCTGTTCACATTTCATTTTTTCTAGTTTCCTCGACACTTTGTTTGTGCGAGTCTGCATTCTAGAGGTCACTGTTGCCTCGCTTTTTCACTCTCTGTGTTTCTCTTTCTCTCTCACGGAGCGGCGGGGTTATGAGTGGCGACAAGGTTGACGCAGAAATTGACCTCAGTGAGGCGGTCATTCCTGTGACTGCAACAGAAGCACCGGCGCAAACCGCCTCGCCAGAACGGACCGGTGCCGCAGTGACGACTGGATCTCCCAATGTAACGATCAACACGGGCTCGGCGCTCGTGACGGAGGATCTCCTGAAGATGGCGGAAGCACTGCGCACAATCACGCCAAAGGGCACGTGGGTTAGTCTGGGCAGCGAGGACGAGATCGCAACAGAGAACGGCACAGCGATTCAACGGCGTCCGCTGACGCGTGTGCAGTTCGACGTGACGCGGCAGCTCGTGCTGCGCCATCACGCCACCATGGCCTCCTTCATCACGAAAGAGGCCAGCGAAGACAGCCGCGACTTGCGTGGTGTGGTGAACCCACAGTACGAGATCATGCGTGACGAGGTCGAGGCAGGTGTGCAGGCCGTGCGCGTGCGCTGTGACGTAGACACGCAAACCCACTTTGCCCGCAAGGTGAACGCGGCGGTGCAGGCTGAGCCAACCTTGGTCGACGCCTGCATCCGTCACATTGAGGTTCCCAGGCGGGAGGACCCGAGCTTGATGGCCTTCTTGGATCGCGCGTTGCCGCGCACACTGCACAATTTGACGCAGAACGACGAAATCGCGATCTACGCCGATGACTTGTCCATGTTCAAGGAGGATGACGCTATTCTGGCCGCGCGGGATGAGATGGTGTTGGTGGAGAAGGGCAACTACGTGCACGCCATGACCAAGGACCGCCACATTACCAGTCTGGCGTGGCGCAGCGCAAAGTCGAAGGACGACTACGTCTGTGTCGCCTCCATCGCCGCCATGACGCTCGAGGAACGCATCGAGGCGCAGCGCCGGTGCGAGACCAGCGTGTCGCTTGTGTGGGAGTTCTCTGATCCGATGCACCCGCGCTACATACTTGAATCGCCTGATGAGGTGCAGGTCCTGCGGTTCAGCCCGTCGCGGCCCAACCTCATCGTTGGCGGTGCCCTCAACGGCCAGGTTTACCTGTGGGATCTGAACCAGGCAGACCGACTCCCGACCTCCTCGGATAAGGGCTTGCCTGCAGGAGACGGGGCCGCGGGGGGTGGAGGTCCCGGTAGCACCGCCGGCACAGCGGGCGCCGGTGCCAACGCCAAGGACGGGCAGCGCAACACCGAGTTCAAGGAGGCTGGCGACGTGGTGCCCATGGCGGATAGCGTCAAGGGCGTGACGATGGAGAAGGACGGCGATGTGCAGGTGCCACGCCTGCAGCCGCTGCTGACCTCGCGCGTGGACTTGTCGCACAAGCGGGCCGTGCACGACGTGCAGTGGTTGCCGTCCAACGTCGAGTTTGGCTTCGACGGCAAGCAGACGATTCTCACGAGCGATACGAGCCACCAGTTCGTCACGGTCAGCGACGATGGGACAATGTGTGTCTGGGACACCCGCCCCGAGTTCTTGCCACAAGACAAGCTGCGTAAGATGCGGCACCAGTCCAAGGCGGCAGGCGGTGACACGCCGTGGGTGCCGCTGCTGAGGTATCAGTTGACGAACCCGGATGGCCAGAGTGATGTGCCGGCGATGCGCTTCTCCCTCGGCGAGCTCATGCCGGACGGCTCGCCGTCTTACACGCTCGCCGTGGGTGGCACGAACGGGCAGCTCGGCACAGGCCTTCTCGTCGCGCGGAATGAAAGGACAGGCGCTGTTGTGCCAGCCTTTGGCACTACGAAGGACACACGCGTGCTGCAGAGTGTCGTGGAGCACGCACATGCCGGGCCTGTCTACGCGCTGCAGCGCCACCCCACCATCGGCGACGTCTATCTCACGTGCGGAGACCACACCTTCAAGGTCTGGCGGGCCGGCTTGGAGGCGCCCCTTTACGCATCGCCCTACCTTGACAATGAGATCACCTGCGCGGCATGGTCCCCTGCCCGGGCGGCCGTCGTGTTCATCGGTACCCGCAACGGCCAAGTTGTTGTCTACGACTTGCTGGAGCGCAATAGTGATCCGCTCGTGGTGCATCACATGGTGCAGGATGCCATCTCCTCCATCTCCTTCAAACCGCTGCCTGCACGAGTAAACGCCAAGTTCACCCAGCACGTCGCCATCGGCACCCATTTGGGCTCGTTTCACTGGTACGTGCTGCCCGCGGCCCTGTCACGTGCGTCGCGGGGTGAGCGCCGTAACTTTAGGACCATGCTGGAGCGCGAGGCCAGGCGAGTCGCGTACTTTGACTGGCGCTGGACCGAGCGGCAGCTTGACGTCGACCGCTACGGCGCATCAGCGCCAAAGATGCTTCAAGACACAGAGGCCAACTTGGAGAATGGTGCAGGTCACGCCGGCGATGAAGACAACAACGCCGGGAGAGGCGGACGTGGGGCAGGCCAAGTCGTAGACACCTTCAATTTCT
Organism: Wallacemonas sp. 195SL; assembly: GCA_030849605.1. NCBI lineage: Eukaryota > Euglenozoa > Kinetoplastea > Trypanosomatida > Trypanosomatidae > Wallacemonas > Wallacemonas sp. 195SL. The sequence continues at coordinate 65,163 of JASANS010002445.1, read as the reverse complement.
ACGACCGCGACGCGCAGCGGGATGAGGAGTTCCTAGAAATGGTCGAGCACTTTAGACAGCAAGAGGAAGAACAGATGAGGCTTGAGCTTGCTATTTAGTGACGGATCTGACCATGCCTTTGCGCTTCGCGGGTGCGCTTCTCTTTTCTCTTTTCTTTTTTTCATGTAAACAAATGACTCAATTCACACGCGCAATACACCACCAATGATGTAATTGGCAGTTGTACAACCGTGATCCTGAAACAACAACAATTCAACAACAACAACAAAAAAAAAAAAGTGTCATTAAACTTGGAGTAGAGGAAGAGGGCTTCTCAGACCATTCATGTGTTTCGTGGTGGAATGTAGCGAGTACAACTACGGTCTTGTACAAGTGCGGACTCTGAGGGGGTGGGGCACCCACACACACTTTCTTGTAAGCCGCCGTGATGCTGTTGATGAGACGGAGGTCACTGGTTTGGCATTGCCGACGGCGGTAACCAGCGCCTCAACAACAATACCGATCCGAACGAATTTGCGACAGCGTTGTCATGGATGCGAGACGTGACGCTCTCTGTGTACATATACCTTGATGTCATGGATTGTGTGTCACATAGCTTTGCCATCAATTCAACTACTCACATGCGTCTTCTTTGCTCTCCCTCCTTTTTCTTCTCTGTTCATTGTCTATGTCCCACACGAAGAAAGAAAAAAAAACACATTCTAAACAAACACACACGCCCACAAAAGCTAGCTTTTGCCGGAATTATTATTCTGACATCTTCCGACCTCCTCCCTTGCGTTGCTTTCTTTTCAAACCCTCTCTGTGACTCTCACTCTTGCTTTGTCTTCTTTATCTTTTCGTAGGCCTCAACACCAATTGCCTTCGTGTTTTTTTTTTTTGCCTCCCACCCCCTTTGCGCTTCATTCTGTTGATCGGCTTTCTCTCACTCGACAGTCTTGCTTACTCACTTCTGCCCTTGTTCTGTCGATTTTCGCTATCTCTCTTTCTTTTTCTATACACGTTCAAGAAGAGAATAACTCTGACGAGCAAAAAAAAAAAAAAACAATGGCTACCTCACACACGCCCGACCGCTTCATTGCGCTGCCGTTCCGCCGTGGTGACAAGGACCAGCCGGATTGGATGATGTGCTGGAAGTACATCAGCACGAACCACTCGAGCAGTGCGAGCACGAATGTGAAGGACACGCTGCAGTCCATGCAGGCCGAGCACACCACAATTGTCAAGACGTGCCAGACCGGTGACTCCAAGCACATGCCCAACATGAGTTTTGTGCAGCACACCCTGACGCGGTACTGTCAACAGGTTGCCATGCTGCAAGCCCACATCCCACTGCACAGCGGCAAGGTCAATCGCAACCTTAAATTCATCTGGCGCGACAGCTTCGATGAGTCCGTGAAGTATGAGAGCGACAATGCCAACTCGGAGCTGGTGAGTTGCATTTACAACTTGGCGGCATCGTACAACTTCGTGGGGGGCCAGCGTGCGCAGGCCGGTACAGTGGAGGACGTGAAGGAAGCCTATCGTCTCTTTCAGGACGCTGCCGGGTACTATACCATGGTGGAGAGCCTGTTGGACCGCGTGCCACCGGCGCAGCTCACCAAGGGTGACCTCAAGCGGGACTCGCTCACCATGCTCATCCGTATCTCCATGGCAGAGGCCACGCACTGCGCCTACCTCAAGGCTGAGGACGCGATGAAGGGCAACCAAGACATGCTGGCCAAGCTCGCCGCGGAGGCTGCCAAGATTTACGAAGACGCCGACTCACTCATGCGTACCTCGTCGTGGTTTACAACGCGCAGCCTCATGAGCATCCACGAGAACACCAGCAAGGACGTGGAGAATCAGCTGCAGACTAACGCGCTCGTCTTCCGTGCGCGTGCGTGCCTGCACATGGCGCAGAAGAATGAAAAGGATCTTGAGATGGGCGTTGCCATTGCCTACTACCAGAAGGCGAAGGACTACCTCGCCAAGGCCCCGAGGCAGCCCAGCAGTGCGTTGCAGGCGTGGCTGACGGGAATCGTGAAGTGTGCGAACGACGCCGCTGCCAAGGCGCAGAAGGCCAACGACTCGGTCTATTACGCACGCATACCCAAGGAGGTGCCCGAGCCCGAAGGCCTGCCGCGCCCCCTCGGCCAGCCCACCGCACACGCCTCCTTTGTCGAGTTCGAGTCGAAGCGTGGCGAGGACCCCTTCTTTGGCATCGTGCCCGCCCACATTGCTGCAATCGCGACGGCGTGGCGTGATAAGCAGCGCAAGCTGGTCACTGTGGCGGACTCGTCCGCAAGCACCACGCGCCGCAGCACACAGGAGAAGCTGCAGCAGCTGGGCGTCGTCGCAGCTATCCAAACCCTGTCCGGGGACACCGAAGACCGAGGACGTGTGCCTGAGCCGCTGCGCACCAACATCCTCAAACTCCGCGAAGGCCCGAACGGCGAGCAGATCAACGTGGTGCAGCACCTGACAGAGCTCGTGACCACGTGCGACCAGCTCTACCAGGTTGCCGTGTCGAAGCTGAAGGAGGTTGACGTGGAGCTCGCCAAGGAGAAAGAGACGGACAAGCGCTACATTGACAGCTACGGCCAGTCCATGTGGCGCAGCGTGTACCCAGCGGCGGAGAGCACACCGGACTACAACGCCCTCAACGCCGCCGTTGCGGAGCATCGCAATGGCCTGCAACAGTGGCTCGCCGCGCCGTTTACCGCGGCCAAGGAGACGCTGAAAGCGAATGTGCAAAACACGGCGCGTCTCGGCTGGGCTATCGGAGACCTGGATGCACTGATGCCTTTTGTCAAGACCAAGGAGGCGCGGGAGCAGTCCGGCAAGGTCAAGGGTCTCGTCGCGCAGCTCAAGGAGATCATGGAGAAGAAGGAGCAGCTGGAGAAGGAGCAGCGCAATCACCAGAAGAATCTGCAGAACCTCCTCGAGTCTGACCAGGTCGTGTTTGGTCTCTCTGCGGTGGACCCCACACAGCAGGACTCGGTGTTGGCCAAGGCCTCCCAGGAGGTCAATGACGCGATTGAAGCGGTCAATCAAAAGTCGCGTGAGGAGGCGGCCCTGCTGCGGGAAGCCGAGTCGGTGATGGTGCAGCTCGGCTCCGTGCAGAGCGAGGACCCTATCGTGGCGGAGATCCAGAAGGTCACCAACAGCCTGGAGAACTCGGTCACGACGTACCGGGAGATGTGCACCGAGCTGGAGAACATTGTGCAGTACGCCACCAAGGCCATCGACTCGATCGAGTCCACGCTGGGCTCAGCCCAGTCCTTCCGACTGGGTCGTGAGCTCGACGCACAGGAGCGTATGAGTGCTTTGGACTCGCAGATCGCCATCAAGATGTCCCAGATGGCCAGTCAGCCACAAGCCCGCCCCCCTTCCGGTGGACACATGCAGCCGCCCCAGCAGCCGCAGCAGCAGCAGCAATACCAACAGCAGCAGTATCAGCCACCGCAACAGCAGCAGCAGCAGCAGCAGTACCAGTACCCACCACAGCAACAGAACTACCAGCCTCAACAGCAACAGTATCAGCCACAGCAGCAGCCACAGTATCAGCCGCAGACCACCCCAAGCTACGATCGCCCGCCGAGCTACGATCAAGTCTACGGGGGCCCGCAGCAACCTCAAGGACAACAGCAGCAGCCTCCAGCGCTGCACTCTTACCAGATGAACACGGGCGCGCCTCAGACTTACCAGCCCAACCAGGGTAGTGTGCCACCGTATCAGCCTCCGCGTTTTTGATGACCTCCGGCAGACACACTCACACACGGACACTGTCATCGTGTGGTGAGGCGGTCAGAGTCACTGTTTAAATGGGGCCTGCGCGAAAGAGAAACGTGCGTGCGCGCACAGAAAATGGGTCCTTGAGACACAGTGAAGGTGCAGCACCATCTAACTGTAGAATTCTTGATAGTGCTTCCTTCGACTTTTTCTGTGCTCCGCCTCGTTTGCCATCACTCGGGGGGACTCATAAAGCCTTTTCGGGTGCTGACGTTCGCAGAGACATTTTTGTTGTACGTTGCTCCGCACAGGCGTGCGTTCTGTTTATTTTTCTGTCTCGCTATTGTCAACTGGATCTTCATGTTCGTGTGTGCTTTTTGACATGTTCTTTCGTTCATTCATTATAGCCGCATCTTGTTGTTTTCCTTTTTGTTTTGTTGTTATTGCGCTTTCGCCTCCTAGGGTCATACATACGTGAAGGGACGCGGTGTCACATGTACTCCGTGTTCTTCGCTGTTTCGTGCGGCACGTGACGTTGGCTATATGTATTGCATGAGGGGCGGCGGCGTGTGTGAACGGATGTTCAGCTTGCTTTTTTTTTTTTTAGCTTTACTGTCTCTCTCTCTCTGTGTATTATGAGTTTTGTCCCTTTTTGTTTATTGTTTTCCCGTTTTCCTCGCGGCTGTCAAAGGTTCTCTTCTTTTTGGGGTGTGTGCCTTCATCTTGCATGTCTGTCTCCTTGCCACCCCTACGCGGTGGTGGCACAATCAAGGGACACTATCAAAGATTCGCGTTATGCTTCTGCAATGGTTGGTGAAGGTCCCGGAAAAAAAAATTGTAAACCAGAAATAATCGCAGAGCACACCGTGATTCGACCCTCTGTCCACTCGCCTGTCAGTGCCGCCTCACGGCAAGAGTGATGTGGAGACGGCGCACACACGCGTGGTCGTTCACCGGTGAGCCATTGGCACTTGGTGTGCACGTGATAATTGTCGTCGCTTCAAACTGTGGCTTCACTGAACGTCTCGGAACGACATAGTACCTCGGGTGCTGTGGTGCCATGCTTGACATGGTTGCTTGCCTGTGCACGTCTGTCTGACATGGAATGAACACTCCATTTGCGCACAGCATCACCTTTGCACGTTGCTTCTCCTCCTTGAAACCCAACTCTCCTTTTATTTTTTCTTTGTTTGCCTCTGTCACGCCCCCACCCCCTTCCTCCTCCTTTCCCTCAAACTGCTTACATCTTCCGCGTTCTCCACGGAACAAAGCCCATGAAAAATGGAAGGCAACAAGAACGAATGACAGCTTCCATCAACTGTGAACTCGTCTTTGTCTACGAAAATGTATCCGCTGGCATTGCTGAACAGCGCCACCTCACATTTGCCTCACCTACCCCTGTGACAGCCACCATTGATGGCGCTTTTTTGTGCTTCCAACACGTCCAGATGCGTCGCGAGCTCGCAGCGGAGGACAGTCTCGCACACCCGCCCTCTCACAGCCAGCATGGCGATCGCCGAGCAAGCACGGCACTGCCTTCAGCCACGTCTGTTCTGTCCGTGCGAGTGCGGGAGCAGTCTGCATTCTCAGGTCAGGTGTTATCCACACGGGCGGCGTACAAGCCAGAGGTGGTTGTGTACCGCGTGCCCCTTGCTGATGTTAGCGACACGGACCTCCAACTCGACCCGGTCAACGCGGACCAGGCAGAGAAGCCCTTTGGTGTTGTTCTGTACACCACACACGTTGAGGCACGCACGGGGCTCTCCGTTGCGGCCATGGAGCTGCAGAACATACCGTACAACGCGATTGCCTCCTTTTATGGTAAACTCCAGAAGAAATTGACAGCCTCCACGCCGCACAGTGAAACGCCGGCTGACGATGGCTTGGTGAGGTCCCGTTCTGTCTCACAACAACAACAACAGACACAACGCGAGGCGAGGCCGGGCAGTACACACCGCACGGACGCACTGCCCGGTCAGTCACGGTATGCATTCTTGCACAACAGCAGCACCGCAGCGGAGAAGCGTGCGCAAGCCGTTGGCACAGAAGTCAACGCAGAGCTCGAAAGCGCGCGCAGCAATGACAGGGCGGCGACGAGGGACGCACAGCCGCAGCCGCCCAGCAGGTACGATTTCCTCGCCGCTATCGGTGGGGCTCGGCCTGAAGCACCTCATCCACAGTGGGGCACCAAGGCAGGGACGACACCCACAACAACTGGTGGTGCAGGGCCCATCGCTATTTTGGCGAACACCGCCACCACCATAAACGGCACGAAACCTGATCCCCCAGAGCAGATGGGCGTGTCGGCGGCCGGCACGCTAGAACTCCCTGCGGGCGGTATGTTGCCTGGGTGGTTCCCCTCGTGGGACCACTTTGAGCCCTCCGCGAACCCTGTACGTCAGGAGCTGCTGGCCATGAGACAGGCGTGCGGCTTGGCTACTGCAGAGTCCACGGAGCCAGCTGCAGAGAGAGGCCCAAATGCGGACGGTGACGTGACCGAGGAAGCGAGTACATTGGCTCGCACGGCACGCCAAGGGGAAGCGGCAGCACCTGCAGACGCCGGCTTCAGCTCGCTTGCTGGTGTGCCGTCGCAGAGCATGGCGTGGCAGCGTGAGCTGCACACACTGAAAGAGCTGCGTGACCGCACAAACGAACTGGAGCAAGCTCGCGTCGCGCTTGACGCGTTCAGGGCAGCTATGGTGGCCAAGGAGGCCGAACGTGACGCACATGATGCGGCACTGATGGAGCAATTCCCCCAGCTTACACCCGCCCAACGCTTGCTCGTTGACTTTGATCGCCTGCTGCTGCCTCTCCCCGGTGTGGAGGCCGCCGCTGCGGCTGGACACGAGAGTGGCGGAACCGTGCAACGCGCTCACGTGGACCCACACCTGCTCATCCGCAGCGCCGTGCTGGACTTGGCGAGCCGCTCACTTGGGGTCCGAGACGCTGGGAATGAGACGCCGTCGGTGGCAGCGGTCCCAATGAAGGCGCCACGAGCGTCACTTGTGCTGCGCGCGCACCACAGTCAACCCTGCAGCCCCGTCACAGCCGCTCGCCCGAAAGGCGATGGCTTTTCTCAGCTCTGCACGCCAGCGGGCACGACCGCGGCCAGCGGTGGAGGGCTTGCGAGTCGGCTGCCCATCGTGCCCTCCTTCAGCGACGTGTCAACGCACTCCTCGGTGCCTACGCGATCGTCTCAGCGTCCTGGCTCGCCTGGGCTCACCACGCACGGCATGCACACCCACGCTCCGCTCGTGGCCCCGACCAGCCCCCCTCCTTTGCGGCACCGTCAACACAACGAAGCTTCCACCGTGCCAACCGCACCTGCACCGGTTGCCATGTCCTCGGCCGAGTCGTCCTCCGTGCCGGTGTCGCCTCTCACAGATCGTTTGGTCTCAACGGACTCGGTGTTGCTTCAGGGTCACCCCGACGCTACCGCCGCCGCGATGAGCCGTCGCGCCGCCAGTTTGTTTAACACGCCCACTGAATTGAAACCGGCGGCACAAGGCGCGCGTGTGGCGGGATCCGCAGTAGTCCAGCCTTCGCTCACATCGTCACCTGGGACCCCTACGCTGGTCCCCTCCACAGCCACCAGCCACAGCAGCCACGCTGGCACACGACACGCGCACCACGGGAAACACTCCCACGTGCCGAACAGCTCAGCCGGTAGCGACGTGCGTCAGCAATCACCACCGCTCACCATGGCGAACACGATGCCCCCCAATGAACCCGAATTTCTCTTGGATCAGGCGGGCTCTCATTCGATGGCGACGTGAGAGAACGGACGGCACATATCGGCACACGTACGACGGCTGTTCAAATAGTGGCGGCGTGTCATCTGTATAATTTTGTTTTTACTTTTTTGCATTGTCTGTACACATATTGAACGCGCCCATTTTAGGAGTTTTGGTAGCCCCTCACTGTGAATAGAGACATAAAAAAAAAAAAGGAGAGAACAAGGAATGAACAGTATAGCTACCCCCCCCCTAAAAAAAAAAAAAAGAAAATGGGGTGATCCCGGCTAAGATCATTTGGGCCGAAATGAGCCTCTTAGTCTCCAGTAGTTCGTGGCCATTTATGTGCTGAGACCAACTCTATTCGATCACAAAAAAAAACGTCTTTAGTCCCGTTTTCTCCTATCCGACGTGCTCTGTGAATGTCGCTTCTTCTCAAATGACAGTCTCAACACGCGCTCGGCTTCATGGTGATGGGTGACCACGCACGCGCACAGGGAGACTCTCGCTCTAACTACCTGCTCTCTTCTGCATCCTCTCAACTTGCTTCACTTCGTTCTTCCACTTTTCCTCGAACACGCTCACTAGCACACGTGCTTGATTTCCGTGCAATTTTGGTTTTTCTTTTTAGTTTGCTGTTTTTATTTCCGTTTCTTTTCTTTCCATATTACTTTCACCGCGTTACATGCGACATATAGGGTAAACCACACACAAACAAACAAAAACTACAACTGCTGTTTGAGAGCGACTCACGCAATACACCACTCCCAAAAAAGTGTATTAACAAATAGAATTGACTCATAGACAGATCGAGAGAGATCTTTTCGCCACCGCCGATTCCCCACAATGGACTACACGTTCCGTGTGCGTCTCTCGCACGTGCAAGTGACGAGCTTGACAACACTCGTGAAGCTTTTATCCGGTGGTGCACCGCAGCGCGTCGTGTGCTTTCGCCTGGCCTTTGACGGTAAAGTGGAGGACCTCCCGCTGGAGCCCGACCTGCTCACCGGTGACATGACGAGCAGCAGAGGCATTCGCTTTGTCTACCGCATTCGGGCCGACTCGGTGGCGGCCTTGGAGGACACGCTGGCCCGTCGTTACGTGACGTGTCAGGTGCTTCTCAAAGAGACACCCATGGCGGCGTCTTGTGTGACTCCCGATACATTTCCTGTGGTCGCCGTCCTCGCCAGTGCAACCGCCTCTGTTCTCGAGTTGGTTGGCTCACCCGATCCGCACTTTCTCTTCACGCTGACGGAGCTACTCGGGGATGCCGACGAGGATGCGGCGAGTGAGCACGGTGCCGACCCGTATTACATTGACAGCACCGAGGCCTCGGTCTACAAGGAGGAGGAAGACGCCACACAAAACAGTCGCGTCGGCGGCATTCTCGGTCGCAAAGACGGCCTTGTGTCCTTGCAGTTGGCTGTTGAGGAGATGCGAGTGGTGGACGTTGCCTTTCAGGGCACCGTGTGTCTTCGCGCGTTGCCGCCTCTCACGACGGTTCAGTTAGTATACCGTCTGCGCAATCTCGCCTCGACGACCTCGGCGGAGCAACTCGGCCTCGCGACTGCGGCTGCGTGCCGCGCACAGGGTTTTACCTTGAGTAGCACCGTCACGGCCACGTCAGACGGGAATGCCACCTTCGCATCGCAACAGTTGCCTCGCATCGCACCGACCAAGATGACACCCCATGACAGACTACATCATGAGCTGGAGATGTGCGTGCTTGTGGGTGGGTCGGTGTTCACCTGTATGCATCTGCCTCTCAATGCACATTTCCGGGAGACGTTCACTGTGGACGAGGCACAGCGCGCCTCTGTGTCCCTTCCGTTGGCGGTCTCCGTGGCCAGCGCGTGGGATACGAACGGCACAGCGCTTCAAGGCAACATCACCTTGAGTAACGTGCCCTGCTTTTTGCAGTCCTTGGCCTCCTTGCACGCCTCAGACCATGCGACGGCTCAACGAGGGACACACGGTGTCGACTCGCAAGGGCAGAAACGCGGCTCGCATAGTACAGACACATTGTCCGGTAGTGGCGCGATCGCAGCGTCGACTCCACGCGGACTGGCCCCAGGCGCGGTGACGTTGGGCAACGTGCGAGAGCAGGTGCTGAGGCCAGCCTCACGGAGCTCTGCCGGGTGCTCGGCGGTATCCTCGCTTTCCGTCTCTGGGCCGTGCGCCCCCGCCAAGGACGTGGCCGGTGAGTGGGCAGATGACAGCAATGGCAGCCGCACTGTGCGCACCTGTGACGACGCCCCCGCGGCACCTGTGCGACCCGCGAGCACCCCTCTGGCACCACCTACGCCGCCTCTGGATCCCCGCACGGCCTCGTCGTTCGTGGGGGACGCCTCCCCACCGCAGCCATCGCGCACGATGATTCAGTACAATGACGAACCGGCTGTGTCGGCGCTGAAAGATGCTGCAGAGTCGGACGACCAGCACAGAACGGCTAGCCGTGGGACGCGTGAGTTGCCGCCTCCGCCGCCACCACATGTGGAACACGACAACGGCGTCGACGCCCAGCGCCCCATCAGTCTCAACGCGTCCAACATCAACGCCGATACACTCGATATCACATCCATCCACGAGGACGATTTCTCACACACACAGGCATCTCTCACCGGCAGCGCCACCCCCGCCGGCAGTCGCCGCGCCAGTCAGATCGCGCCGGTCCCTAGAAGTGCGCGCAACGCCGTCGCAGACACTGTGGAGGCGGCCTCGGCTGAGGCTTCGCCGTCTCGCCCTCGGACGACGCGTCAGCAGTCCACGGCCTCTCGCGCGTCAGCGACGCCGGCTGTGTCTGAAGAGCTCGTCCTCCACTTTGGTGGCGAAGAGAGTGACGCCGAGACACACGACAGTGGCGCGCGAGGACGTGCGTCGCAGCCCCACACGCGTTTGGTCTCCCACGACTCCGAGCCGTCCTTTGCGATGAGTCCGTCTGTGAGCCCCCGCCCATCTGGGGTGGGTCCTGCGACTCTGCCCGCGTGGCACCCCGGTCCCGAGCCGGTCGCACCCACACCACGGCTGGCACCCATATCACGGCCGCCACCCAAGTCTTCCGCGGGCTTCGCGAGCACACACGCACGGCTTATCGCGCTCAGCAACGACTTCCGGGCGCTTCTGCACGCCTACGAAGGACAACAGCACCGCGTGGAGCAGGCAGAGGCGGCACTGAGCTCGCACGATAGTGAACATCACGTGACGGACGAGGACATCGCGACGCTGCAAAAACGTGAAGTCTTGCTTGCCGCACAATTAGAAACAAAGAAGAGAGAGACAGCGGAAACCGAGCGTCAGCTTCAACGTGTACGAGAAGCGGCTGCGACGACCGGTGGCAGTGGCGCCACAGATGGACTAAACTCCAGTGCAGACGCCACACCAGAACTCACCAACGACGACAACGAGAAGATTGCACTCTATACGGAGATGGAGGTGAGCTTAGTCAACCTGCTACGACGCGCCGAGCACCACCGTGATGAACTCTCCGCGGCACGTGACAGGCAGTCGATGAAGCAGCTGGTCAGCGCTCAGCTGACGCTGGAGGCGGACGCGGTGTCGCTGGCTCGGCTGCAGCTCTCACCGTCTCCGCCGACTGAGGACCCACCCGTGGCGGTGCCCGTGCGCCGGCGTGAGAGCCTGAATGCGCCGCTTGATGTGGTCGAGCTAGCCGACCCATCAACGCTTTCGCACGTGGCTGAAGAGAGAACGGCGACAGTGACGGCGGCTGAGGCCGTGGGTCAAGCAGCAGTGACCTTGTCCGTGCCACCTGCCCTTCCGGACCGCCACGTCGCCCCCGTGCGTCGCAGCAGTGTCGGCACCAGCCCGCTATCGCCACACCAAGCTGACCCCGCAGCAGGCCGCACTCCTAGTCCACCGTCTGACGCAGTCCCCCAAGACGCGAATCCTCGCGCGCGGTCACCGTTGTACGAGCCCATTCTCCGCCAGCCGAATGAACGTGCAGTGCCGCCACAGCGGGCCACTTCTGTGCCGCTGCCAGAGCCTACCGCTGCGGTGTTGGTGGGGTTTTCGCAGCCGTGCTCGCCCGAGGCAGAGCGGCGTGCGCGACAGGAGTGGCTTCTGCAGCACGAGGCCCTCCTACGTCAGCAAGACGCCGCGCCGATGAATGCGTCTGCGTCTGGCATCCCAGCCACGGCACCGCACCCCTACGTAGCCCGCGTGGTGCGACCAGTCGCCGAGGCTCAAGAGGTGCGCTCTGCACCAATCAATGACGCGCGCCCCGTGCACCAAGACAGCTTCGCTGAGGCAGACCACTTCGACGGCGACACATGCCTAACCTGGAACCATGACCGGCGGCAGCAGGACGACGCGCGTGCCCAGCGAAGTGGCCTGGACGGTCGTGAGAGTATGCTCGGACACTCCACCACATCTTTACCCACCAATCCATCCACGCAACTCTTTCCTCGTTTGGCCTCGTCTTTAGTGGACAGAGGCAGCCTACCGAGCCCTACGCCGCGTCCCCCGTCAGCCCCGACGATGAGTGAGGGTGTTCGGGCAGACGCACCGCAGCAGGCAGGACTGCTCGGCCGTCAACCACTCGTGGCGGCGCGTCACTCCGCACTGTTCCCGTCTTCACCTTCTCAAGCGGTACCGCCACAAACAGAACCAACGACAGATCCCCGTGAGCGCTTCTTCGACAGCCCGTTGCAGTCCGCCCTTCGTGGGCGCACACCACACCGCGGGAGCCTAGCGAGATCGTCGCGGCTTTCGAGTGTCGGCCGCGAGGTCGTCGCACTTGATGACAGCCGGTCGCCGTCGCACCCGTACTCGGTGCCCCGTGACTTCGACGGCGAGGGCCATTACCCGCTCGTCTCCGCGGAGGCCTGTGGGACGAGTGCAATGGACATGCAGGTGCGTGCCTTGATGCAGGCCATCGAGGACGGTGACGCGGAGGCAGCCTTGTACGTCATGATACATGCGCCGAATGTGCTGCAAAGCAGCGATAACTTTCTCCACGCGGCGTGTGCGGCCACGCCGTCGAGGGAGGCCATCGTCGGTGCCATTCTTGACCGCAGGCCCGAGTTGGCGCGTGGCGTGGATCGTGAAAGCGGCAACTCGGCCCTGCACATTGCCTGCAGCGCATCCGAGCCAAACCCTAGAGTCATTCGCCAGCTTATCGTCGCCGGCGTGGCGGTGGACACGTGGAATGCCGAGGGCTACACCGCATTTCACCTTGCCGTGCTGAACCCTGCGGATGCGCTGAAGCACAAGGCCAAGGACACACTCCTGACCATTGGCGGTGCGCACGTGAATGAGCGCACCGAGGCTGGCCAGACACCGCTTCACCTCGTCGCCACCCGCGACGAGTATTTCACGGTGGTGCAGTTTCTCGTCACGCATGGGGCAGACCTCTGGGCCCGCGCACCGATGGATATCTTCGTGGGCAGCCCATACGGGTACAAGGGTCGCGAGCGTCTTGTCAAAACCGTCACGCCACCGGAGGCAGCCAGTTTGAAAGGTGCGATTCGAAACGGCCGTTACTTTGATCGCAGCCTCATGAATTCGCGCATTGCTTTTTGACGCACATGCTGTGCTGCGACAGCTTGCTCGAAAAGGCTCTTCTGAGTCTCTCTGTGTGTGTGTGTGCGTTTGTGCGTCGTTGACTCCCCCCTCCACCCCCCTTTTTTTTTCTCTTATCGCGGGCGAATCATGATGTGTCGTGCACGCTTTTGCAAGGCTTGACACGATAGTTAAAACAGAACACAGATGCGAATGTAAACAATCTCACTTTTTGAAAGCGCGATGAGGCTGACAACGAGAACTGGGTGTGTGTAAGATTGGCCTAAATGGCCGTCTCAAAAATTGCCGCTGCTTGCGGACGCTCCTTCTCCTCTCCACTTTCACGCGTGTGCGGTCACTGTTTGAGCTTCTCTGGCGTGTGTACATTCCACGGCTAACGATCAAAGACAAAAAAAACATATATGATGTGCCAGAGAAACATATTGTTTGTGCACAAACCGGAACCTGTGGCGTACCGCAACTAGTCATTGCTCTCTCCCCACACACTGTCGCCCTTCTCTCTGTCCTCCGCTTTGTTGCTTCATTTGTGCATGTTACGCTCACCATGATTTCTCTGTTCTAGTTGTTGGTAATATTCGCATTTCAAGACGCACTGTACACCGACACGCCACACAGCAACTCATAGATTGACACTGGCATACAATAAAAACATATATAGATATTTGACGCCCTAGCGGGCTTCATCTTAAGTGGTCTACACGCTTCTTCGACTACGGCTGCCTGAGCTCATAGATACAAATTGAAAGAGGAACACACACCGTATATATATATATATATATATACGCCCTTGCCCACCCAAACACCCCTCCTGGACAACCAACAGCAACATGAGCGCATTAGCAGACAGACGGGCCGCGAGAGCAGCGACGCACTCTGATTGTTTTCGGGACCCGTACGCACAAGATACACTCTTCGCAGCGGCGAATCGTCCTCTGCTCTCACAGCTCTTTGGTGGCACGCCTGATCCAGCGTCTCACCAGCATAAACGCGTGTCCTACCAAGATGATGACATGGGAAGCCACATCACGGACCGCTTCACACGCACGTGGAGTCCCAAACCAGTGAGAGGTGATCGTTTCGTGTTCGTCTCCGACAAAGCTCGCGACGCGTACGAGGACGAGGAGGCGCCGTCGTTGCCTCCGGATGAGCTCGTGTTCGATGTGCCACAGCCTGTGTCCCGTGCGGAACGCGTGGAGCGCGTGCAGCGCTGGCAGCGAGAACTCGACGAGCAGAAGTCACAGACAGACCAGTATGCGACACTTGACGCGCGTGTGCCAGCGACACATGCGCTCGATGATGCGGCGCGAAAAGAAGAAGATGCGCGTATACAACAGCGCCGGGCAGCGGCCGAAGAGTCCGCGAAAGTGCCCTTTTACCTCCAAGTACGTGAAACGAAGAAGCGTGTAGATGAGCAGCTTGAGGTTCACCGCGGCCTCAACGAGGCATTCTCTCAGCTCACGATGGTGCAGAAGCAAGCGGAACGCAACCGATCGGAGGCACGCCTCAACGCAGTACTCTCCTCTTTGCGTGAGCGACAGGACGCGGCCTGGGCACGTGTGTTTCCAGGCGGTTTTCCTGACGAAGCCTCCTCCACGGTAGCCGCCACGACTCCCACGCTGCTGACCCCGCCTGTCCGTGCCTCTACGCCAGCGGCATCGCCTGTTGGGAACGCGCCTGGCGCGTCTCGCACCAAAACGGCGGCGGCGGCGGCACCGGTGGCTGTGAACAACCCACTCAAAGACATTCTGGAGAGCTTCTCGCGCCCGCGCACGACGGACCGTGCTGGGGGACGCGGCACCACACCACCGCCCCCGCCAGCCCCACCCAAGAAGACCCTGCCAGCCGATGTGGTCAAAGCACCTGTAGAGCCCGTCGCCTATCCGGCCTACCGCTACGTCCTCCGCGTGAACCCGAACGAGGGCAACGACGACTACGCCTCGGACTTCACCGGCACCGACGAGGGCGGCACGAACACGTCGGCGGTGACCAGTGAGACGGGCATATCAGGCTCCAATGAGCCGACCATCACGGAGAGCGTCGTCAGCGAAAGCATCGCTTCATCCCCTGCGGCGTTGGCGAGTGGCGCCGACGATACAGATTCATCCATTCACAGCAGCGCGCCGCAAAGTGACAGCGGTGTGGACACCGACTCGGTGCCCGTTTCCGCGTCCTACGCCTCGGATTCGTTCATCGAGGATGATGTGACTGTCGCAGAGAGTGGCGCAGCAGCAAGTGACACCGGTGCATCCTCGACGATTGTTTCGGAGAGTGTTTTGGACACGGATGAGACGCAAAGACGCGGCCGGGGTGACGGCTCGCTCGCGAAGCAGGCAGCAAAGCTGTCGAACACGGCATTGGTGACCACGCTGCGTGAATTCTACGATGCCTGTCGTCATGCCAACCGCATTGCGAGCGCACTGATGGATGATGGCAGCACGGCCATGCTTCCCGCCCGCCCACCGCATCGTCACAACGCAGGGTCTGAGACACGCAGTGAGGCAGGCGACGCGGCTGACCCACTCGGCACAGCAGCAGATAGTGATGCGCACTGGCAAGAGCTGCTGGAGAAAGATGCGACGGATGTGCACCGCCTCCGCCGGTTTGTTGACCGTCTTCAGAAGAATATACACGCGGTTGATTTGCAGCGCAAGGTCGCAGCGTCGCGACGCAAACTTCTGCGTGAGGCGCAAGCCCTCGCCAAAACGCGGTCGCGTTTGAAGCAGCAGCGGCACGCGGTTCTCGAAGACGTCATCGACAGCGAGGTGGAAGCCTACTTTGGCAAACACAAGCGTGGCGCACGGTCAGACAAGAAAACACGCCCACGCCGCCGGAGCGGTGCCACAAGCGACGACGAGATACTCTCCGACGTTGCAAGCGAAGATTTCTTGTTCCAGAGCGAAAACGGCAGCGTTCTGCCGGGCAGCGACGACGACGACATCGTAGACGAGTTCGAGTTTGAGCAAAGCTCTGCCAAATCCGAGGACTCCGTCGAGGATGCCATTGAAGACGAGTGGGAGATCAGCGACAGTCAGCTCACAGGTGACACGGTTCCGAGTGACATTCCAGACATGGCGGAAGACGTGTACGAAGACGACGAAGTGTTTGACGCGCTGGGGCAAGACAGTGAGGATGGCGTGCTGGATGAGGTGGAGAGTGAACTCGCCAGCCAACTCGCCGCCGTCTCTGACCCTGAAGAGGTGGCCGACATGCTGGAAGAGCTTCCCGACAGCCCCGAGGATTACCACCAGCGCCTCCCAGTCCGTCGTGGCAGTGACAGTGTGGATGAGGACGTGGAGGACGAAGTGGGTGGGCTGGACATGCCATCACCCCCCGGTCAGCAGGGTCTGCGCCGTGCTGTGCTGGAGCTGGAGTCGGTGTCCGCACTGTCGCACAGCTCAGACGGGGATGTCTCCTCGCTGTACCCCGACTCGCTCGCCCGCTCCGACGAGGACCACGCCGAATCAAGCATTGACTCCGTTGAAGCAGCTTACTGGGAGAGTGTTGCGGGGGAGGAGGCCCTACAAGCCATGGAGGCTGCACTTCGCGAAACGAAGCGACGTCGCCTGCGTGCGCTCAAGACGATTGGGTCGGAAGCACCGACGTTTTCTGCGCTTTACGACCCCACCGTTGCACCACCGCCTGTCGCGTGTGCAGTCGAGCTCGCCGACGACGAGACCATGCCCTCGCTCGAGTCCACAACGTCCACCCGCAGCGCCGTCGTGGCCGTTGGCACGGAGACAGCAAAGGAGGTGGAGGAGGGACACAAGGGGGCCGGACCAAGCGATAGTGAAGAACCTCTCGTGTCACTGTTTGCCGAAGAATCCGAACCGTTGACCTCTCGTCGGCAGGTCCAGCACCCAACGCAGACACTGCGCGCGTTGCTGGTCGAGGAACCAATGGTGCCTGTGTCGCTGGAGGTGATGCCTGTGCCGGAAAACACCGTTGCTACCGGCCGTACTTCCGATGCTGCGGCGGCGCCATCGCCTTCGCACTCGCATCGGTCGAGTGCATCAGATGACACAGAGGATGTGGACTCACGCTTGAGTGATAGCAGTTCAGAAAGCTCCGCGTCTTCCCCCTCAGCATCGTTGTCGTCGTCCTTTTCCAGCTTCCACTCTTCGTGAGCGTCCCGATTCTTTGGGAATAAACGCACTCACACACACATACGAACTTATTAGAGATACAGTCAGCATACACAAAAATGAAAGGAAGGCCACAAAAATAAAACTATCAACAATGATCTCAAATAATCTGCCCGCTCGTATCGTACCCAAAGCATTCGCCTGTCTGCAAACGTCTTTCTTGGCGCCCTTGTTATCCCCCCTTTCAGCTCCTTTTCTGTTATGTGTGCGTTTTTCCATGTTCACACCATGGAGGAAAGGCGTGATCACACGGGACGTCATGACGTGTGCTTTAGCTGACATTGGACACTCAAGTGTGCCTCTCTTCTACTCAAGTTTTTACCTATGGTGTTTCACTGTTTTTTTTTCTTCTTCCTCACTGCCTCACTGTTTTTTTTTTCTTCTCTGTGCTCCGGTGGTGATGGCACACGCTTTATGCTCCATGCTATCACTCACACAGCACAACGTGACGGTGGCACACGCGCTTGCTGCCTATTCTTGATTCATTCATTTGCTTGTGTGAGCCTTCTTCTTTCACAGCTTCTTGCTTTTGCTGCAGGGCAGCGTCTTTTCCCTTTTTTTTTCCACCTCTAGGACTCGGGAGCTCACATCTCGTTGTGCTCCACAGAAATGCAGTTTCGTGATCGTCTTCCGACTCAGTCTGAGTTTCTGCGCGACGACTGCGGCAAGCACGGCCTGTTTCTGGCCTCCAAAGGCAGTGCTATCGTGGCTGAGCTGCTGCGCCTGTCAGAGCATATCCCCGAAGAGTTTACTTCTCCAGAGACAACAGAGTTTGCTGCTCTTATCTATGATTTCCGATACTTCAAAAACCAAGCTGAGATTGACGCCTCAATTGCCAGATCCCTCGAGCTTACGGAGCTTGACGAAGTCTTTGCTGCAACGCATGGCGAGCTCCTTGATGAGTTTTTCAGTCTTTTCCGCAATGTGCTGCACTACGCACACGAGGTGAATCAGTACTTCAGTGCGACACGCAGTGAAGTGTACGTTACACAAACCATCGATTCTGTGCTCTTGTACGCGGAGGGCAAGCAGCTCTTCTGCGAGATTGTGCAACTCTATGGTGTGATGCTGCTGCTCTTGGACGAGTGTATTGGGGGTAAAGCACGCGAGCACCTCATCGTGAGCTACATTCGCCACCGTGGCACGGGTCAGCAAGAGACGGCCGACATCGCCGCATTGTGCCGTGCGACGGGCTTCGAGTACGACAAGCCGCTCCCAGACGGGTACCCGGCTGCTTACTTTGCGCGTGTCCCGATTGACACAGCGGTTGTGACTCTTCTCATTGAGCGGCTTCGGTCAGATGACATCTACGGCATGGCGAGTTGCTTCCCTGCACCCCAGCACCGCTGCAGCGCGCTGGCTCATCAAGGCGGTATCTGCTACATTTTGCTCTTTTTCTGTCCAGATGTGTTGCAGCGGCAGGTGCCCGTGATGCGCGAGCTGGTGGATAAGCATTTCAATGACAATTGGGTTGTGCATTACTACTTGGGGTTCACAGCGGACCTGACCGTGACGTGGCGAGCATTTCCAGCAGCGCGCGACGCAATTGCGCGGACGGTGGACCTCAGCAACGTGCAATACCACGAGGCCCACATGAGGGAGGACTTTCAAAACGCACAGGAGACGCTCGCCCATTATTTGCATGAGGGCAATCTGACCGAGGATGTCGTGCTCGACACGTTTCACACCGCTATTCTTCCAGCACTGCGCATGGCGAATGTGGGGTTACGTTGGTACATGCTTCACGGCACGCGTGGCGGCCCCGGTAACAGACACTTTGCGAGTCTCGATCGCCAGTACGCCTTGGTGAAGCAACACGTGACGGAGCAGGACACGCTGGCCCTCATCTTGGCCACGGCGAACGTCGAGTACGCGGTGGGTGACATCTACGGCAGGCTCCTCTCCGACAAGAGTCAGCGCTGGCAGGACGTGCGTGGGGAGGCCGTCGCCCACATGGAGCGTCTCTCCGTCTTTTACAGCCAAGACAACGTTCTGTCTCGCACAACACAGGTCACCGCAAGCAGCAGCACGGGTGGTGATGTAGGCGGTGGAGAGCAGCAGTTGTCACAGTGGTTCGCAGATGTCGCGACGCGTGTGGCCCAGCTCGAGGACCACGCCGACACACAGGCGACGAAGCGCAAGGCGCAGAAAATTGTCAAGGCGCTAGAGAGCGTGCTTGAGTACCACCAGGTGGACGGCAATCTTCAGGTTGTGCAGCTAATTCGTGACACGTGTGGGTACGTGCGGACTCTCATTCGTCTTGTCGGGGTGGATCTGGAGCTGCTGGTCACGCTGGCCAAGATCGGCGACTTCTCCTACGCGTGGGGGCGGCTCTCGACCTTTGGCTTCTACGTGAAGGGCTTGCAGAACATGCTACGGCAGGATCCATCTGTAGCGGCACAGATGCGGGCGGTCATGCTGAAGCTGTCTTCACTGGTGGCTCTCCCCTGTTGCCGCATCGACCAAGCCGCCGTCAGCGATGCGCGGTTTGACTGTGTGCGAGCGGCAACGGCGGACTACTACTCCTCCACATTGGTACAGTTTATGCGTGGGGTACTGCAGGTTATCCCTGTTGCTATTTTCGAAATTCTGCGCAAGGTGATGTACCAGCTGTCAGATGTGCTGATGGACTGCCCCTCCCGCATGGCCCGCGATGAGGTGCTGCATTACAGCCAGCTCGAAGCCAGAGCACGCTTGTCTGCCTTCACGGCCGACATTGCGCGGTATGCGACCGGTTTGCTCGCGATGAAGAACACTATGATGGGCACGATCGAGGTGCACTCGCACGCGCTGCTCGAGGATGGCGTGCGTCGCGAGCTGGTGGAGCAAGTAACCCGCGAGCTCCACTCCGGCATTCGCTTTGACCGTCACGCCGTGCCGCCGTCGACCAACGTGGTGCTTGACACGGATCTGAGGCGACTGCAGCAGCGCCTCCACGGCATTCGCACCTCGTTTGAGTATATACAAGACTTTCTGAATCTGAATGGTCTGCGTGTGTGGCTCGAGGAGTACTCCCGTATCGTCTCATTCACCCTACAGATGGAGTGCAACGTCTTTCACACACGCAAAGTGTACCCATGGCACTCGCCATTTCAAAACGCACGCGCTCCCATCCCGTTCTTCGCCGATGCGGCCACGACGGCCCCGACAGGTGTGTCTAAGAAGGCCGCGTACAGCTTTCTCGGGAGCCTGTCACAACACCTTCTCTACCTCACGGCATCGGAGCACGCGCTTTACGTGCCCGTTCACCGTGGCTGGTTCTCACGGCGTACGGGGCAGGAGACGGTCGGGCCGCGGACATTCTCCGTCATTCAGCAGGCCATTGGCAGTGATGGCCTCTCGGCGCTGGATCAGTTGTTGCTCGCCATCACGGCCAAAGACGTTGGGCTCGCTGTGGGGCATATCCGTCGTCAGGTGGCGCCCTACCACCAGCTCTTTGCGCGGGTGCACGCCCGCCTGAGCCCAGTTTCGCAGACGCCAGACACCGCGACGAACGACTACGCGGAGCTGAAGGCCCTCCTGCAGCATGGCTTCGTCATCATTGAGGTCATTCTTGTCCGTCTCGGACGTGTTCAGCAGATGCGCTTGATGGCTTCCCATGAGCTGCGCATTGGCAGCAAGGTGCGTAGCGCCACGCTCTCCTCCACACTGGACACCGTAAACCGTGCGCTTCTGGCTCGTGTGGCCTCCGGTGGTGTGCCTGTGAAGGACGCGCCGCGGCTGGCTGCCCTTGGGCCTCTTCTCCAGGGTGTTGGCATCACCGACCCGTACAATGCGATATGCATCGATACGTCGGCGGAGCCCGGGTTGCCGGAGCTTCCCTTGTTTCTGGCTATATTGGTAATGTCCGTGGTGCCAGGTCTGCGCTATCACGTCGGCTTCGACACGCACGTCCCTGCCTCCGCGAACAATAACATCGACGCCCATTGTCTGATGTGTGGGATCGCACTGCTGCTCCGTCAGTACCCTTCAGCCTGGGCGGAGCTGTTTCTCCACTATCTTTGCCAGGCCATGCGTGTGAGTCTGGCCAGCTATAACGAAGTTGACAGGCACAGGCAGGCGAACGAGGTCTTGCCCACCTTTGCCGAGACGTTATCCGTGCTGCTGACGTCCGTCGCAGAGTGCTTGGACATCCCCCTCGAGTCCTTTGAACATCTTGTGCCGAGTTTACTGTTCACTGCGTTTCGCATGTAAGCGGCCAGAGCGCATGTCAGCGTCACCCCAGCATTACAGTGTCCCTGCTTTCGAGGCGCTCTCTGTTCATTGGATTGTTCTTCGTTGCTTCCCTATTTCTGGCTCACTCTATTGCCTTTTTTTTTTTTTTTGCTTGTACAGTGTCACTTTGTTGCTTTTTTACCGCTTTTTTGGTGCTCCCCCC
Source organism: Wallacemonas sp. 195SL (assembly GCA_030849605.1). NCBI lineage: Eukaryota > Euglenozoa > Kinetoplastea > Trypanosomatida > Trypanosomatidae > Wallacemonas > Wallacemonas sp. 195SL. The sequence goes on along the minus strand of JASANS010002445.1, from coordinate 43,657 downwards.
CCCCCCCTCCCTCGCCTATGCTACGACGGCAAACGCAAGCACAAACAAAAAATAAACATACGAAGCGCTTCGACGAAACACCAAACCGTGTCTTGGTCCCCCATAGTAGAAACAAAGCCATTTGATGAAGACTGCGGGACAGCTTCTATACAGCCGACAGAGTCTCTCACATTGAAAATGGAAGTCCGCGGCTGCTTCCGGCACACAGGCAGTGTAATGAAGGAACAGCACACGTTGTGGCTTTTTTTCTCCCCCCCCCCAGTACATTTCCTTTCGCCTTCATCTTCCTCCACCATCTTCCTCCTCATGCATGCCACCGAGTGACCACCACGTTGCGTGCCACTCTCGTCGACCCCGTCGCACGCGTAATAGGTTCTCCTTGTGTGTTGTTTTGCTTTCATCGGTGTGGCTCAGGACTTGCGCCTAACTCAATCACGTACCTCTCCGATGACCGCACTGGAGTTCCGGAGTGCCGCTCCGTCCTTGATGGCGAGTGATGTGGAGCGCTTCTCGCGGCAAGTCATGGTGGAAGGCATCGGCGCAGCGGGTATGGCCCGCATCCGTGGCAGCCGCGTCGCGTGCGTGGGGGCTGGTGGCCTTGGCAGCACCATCGCCCTCTACCTCGCTGCGGCGGGTGTGGGCACACTGACAGTGATTGACTTTGACGACGTGGAGGTTTCGAATTTGCATCGTCAAGTTATCCACACTACCGCGAATGTTGGCCGGCCGAAAGTTGAGAGCGCACGGGAAGCCTGTCTCGCTGTGTTTCCTGCCGCCCATATTGTCGCTGTGCCCGAGGCCTTGGGACCGCACAACGCACGGCATCTGTTGGAAGGAAGTGATGTCATTGTTGACGGCTCTGATAACGTCGCTGCCCGCTATCTCGTCAACGACGCCGCGATGGCTTTGGGCGTACCTCTTGTGAGTGGCAGTGCGATGCGTTGGGACGGCCAGCTGTCGGTGTACGGCTTTCAAAACGGGCCGTGCTACCGCTGCGTCTTTCCGGAGCCACCGCCCGCCGCTGCTGTGGGTAGCTGCAACGACACAGGCGTCGTGGGCCCCGTTCCGGGCTTGATTGGCTGCATGCAGGCCTTGGAGACCCTCAAGCTGCTCGCAGGCGCCGGCGATGTCCTCTCGGGGCGGCTCTTTCTTTTTGATGGCCTCCGGTTCACCGCCCGTGTGGTAAAGCTGCGCCCGAAGCAGCCCGCGTGCACGGCGTGCAGCTCTTCACAGAAGGCGACCAGTGGTTCTGCTGCGGGCATGGGCCTTCTCCAAGCCCGGCCCGAGTACGTGCCAGAGAGCTGCGCTACGGGTGCGGTGTTTAGCCACGCCTTGCTGCCGGAGCAAGGCGTGTGTGTGGATGTGACATCGTTTGCGACAGCGATGCGCGCGAGCAACTGTGCGTCGAGGTGCCTCTGCTTTGATGTACGCGCGCGTATTCAGTTCGACATGGCGCACCTGGCTGGCACTGTCAGTCTGCCCCTTTCTGAGCTGGAACTGTGGGCGTCGCGGGGCACGTTCAAGGCAAACTGGGAGGCCCACCTCAGCACAGCGATCGCGGCTGCTTGGGGTAATGAGAAGATACCTGTCGGGCACAAGCGCACGGCACACCCTTCGGAATCCGCTGAAAGTGACGTTCAGTGCTCTCGGTACACTGTCTTTTTCATCTGCCGTCGTGGCGTTGCGTCAGCGCGTGCCACACGCCTTGTGCTGGATGCTCTCAATGCTGCTGGACAGCCCGCGCCACAGCAGGGGTGCACGGTGTTTGCGTTGACAATGGCCGTGGCTGAACGTGAGCCGCTCATCTACACGGTGCGCAATGTCGATGGCGGGCTCAACGCTTTTCACCGCGCCGTGGATGCGTCATTCCCGTTCTATTGATAGGACGCGTGACAACGGTAGCACGCCCTGTCAGCTCTCTTTGTTCTGTTCTGTTGTGACGACGATCTGTTCTTTTTTCCTTTTTGTATTCTTGCGTTCTTGCTATCCCGTGAAGTACCTCGCAGTGCCTAAATCATGCAAAAGGATGTCTCCCGCTCTCTGATTCAGCACAGGAAACTGCGACAAAAACAAAAGAGAAATCCCACCCATTTGCTCACAGTTCTGTTGCCTTCCCCCGTGTTCATGTCGCTTTCTCTCTCCCTCTCTCTTGGTCGCTCTCGCTCTTCCGCACGTCCACTCGCCTAACCCACCTCCCTATTTCGCTCCCTCTCCCCTCTCTCTTGGACTTAAATCATGGCCATCTCGTCCTCCCTAGTGCAGAACACCCGCTCGTGTCTTGTTTTGCTCAGACAGAGGGCCACTTCGTTGATCTCTGGCACCGCTTTGTTCTTTCCTTGTTCTTTTTTCTTTTCTTTCAATTGTCCTTGTCTATATCCAACTCACATTTATATCCTTTTTTTTTGTTTCTCGTCTGCTGTTTAGAGAGAAATGTCGTATTCGATGTTGCGCTCGCAGGCCAACGCTGGTTGCTGGCGAGTTGGGCTGCCGTGGCTGTTGATGTGTCTCGTTGCCGTTTCCGTCAACCTGTTTCTTGCCCAACCCTGTGAAGCCGTGTCACCACGCGCTGCCCGTACTACCGGCACCACAACACTGCCTACCTACTACGATGAGGCCGTCACGCTCAGTCGCATGTACTACAACGCCTTGGAGAGCCCAGGGACAACGTCGGTGCCTTCTTCCATCCCATTGCTCGATTATGGTGCGCTCTGCAAGGATGATGCGTATAACATACTCTACTATGGCAGTGGCAACCTCGCCGTGATGCGGCAGAATCCCACCACGCTGGAGCTCACGCTGGTATCCTCGCGCTACGCCCCCGACATGTACCAGTCCTACTGCTACTTTGCCAATAAGAATCAAATGTATGATGTTCTGTTTTCTCTTGAAGGCTCCTTGCAAGCGATGCTGCTGAGCCGCGCCTCTGGTGCCGATCAACGGATTAGCGTGTGGATCAGCGCGCCGGATGTGGCAAACCCTCTGGATAGCGAGTCCCCGCGCCCCTCTGATGACGCCGACCGCATAGCACTGCCCTGTAAACCGTTTGGCATTGATCAGACCTCCACGCTGATAGCCGCATTTGACAATGGGCTGCTCGCCTTCACGGACCTGTTTGAACGGGTGTACGCCTTTGCCTGGTCCCGCATGCAGTCTATTCGCCAGATCATACCCCACCACCGCATGCGAAGTTTCTTTTACGTTCTAGGCTACACCAACGACGCGCGCCGCGAGTGGACTGTCCACGTCTACCCGATGAACCCCGAGGCGGCACGTACCAAGACCGGCAACGGCACTAGCGGTGATGGGCAAATACCGGTGGTCGACCCTATTTCCGTGCTTAACTCGACAGTCATGGATGAAATTAACGCGGCGTGCGTGCGGTGCGATCCGCTCGGCTTCACTGCTTTTGACGGCGGAATGGTGATTGTGCTGAGCTCGGTGGAGCAAAATGCGATGTACATTGCGCGGGTTGACCACTGGACACTTGATGTCCGCCCAGAAGACCCGGAGGAGGTACCTCAAGCAGACTGGAGCACTACCACCACAACCACAACCACAACCACTAGTCAACCCGCACCGAGCGAGGTGCTGTCTGGAAGGACGATGGACGGGAAGCACACCCTCGTGCGGCAAATCATTGATGAGGTGTGTAACGTGTCGTTTGTGATGCAGGACGGCTACACGAACAATATTCTCGTTTCTATGGCCTGCGACAGCTATGGCTCCCAGCTCGTCCTCCTAAGGCATGATCAGCTTACCATTGTCGCACACTTGACGCTCTCCCTACCAGGTTCTGCGACGCCCTACATTGGCCTCAGCGGCTTGGTTGACACCCGCTCCCGCACTGTGAAGCTGTTGGTTCCTCGTATTCCCAGCGCTCAGGCCATCATGGATGTGTCCCTCGTCGTGCCAGCCTCTGTGAGTCCGTCCGTCGTCGTCGACGGCTCGACACTCGTCATTCGAGGCTACGGCTTTGTGCCTCGCATGGTCTGCTTCTTTCCAGACCACAACAACACCTTCGTCGACATGGTCTTCTTCAACCAAAGCATGGTGCAGTGCGTGGTGCCGCCTGTCGTGGAGCTGGCCCGCGAGCCGCTGCGACTACAGTTGCAGCTGATGCCTCTAGGGATTGACAGTGCAGCAGAGATGCCCAATTGCGACTGCTCGTTTCTCTTCCAACCCGTCGGCAACCTCTCTTTTTTGCAGGTCCGTAAATCAGCTCCACAGAAAGCGGTGGACTGCGTGACGAACCGGACCTTTGCCATTTCCAACAACCTATGTCTTCGGGTGACGGGTGAATCCTTCGTCGAGCCTGCTATTGCGCCGAATCAAAAGTGCAAGTTGTACTCTGAGCTGAATTACTTTCATCATTTCATCACCAACGCGACATTCATCAATTCGCGCGAGATCATTTGTCAATTCGGACCTGAGGTCACGCCACTGCCTGATCCTGTCCGCGTCACCATCTCCGTCGACGGCGAACTCTTCTCCGATGTCGGTCCTCTCTTCTCCGTTCTAGGTACCCCCACCACCATTGTAGCGACGTCTGTGAACTGGCAAAATGACCTCAACATGTCCACGTTCTACTCACCCGCGGTAGAGGCGATCACTCGGGCCGACACGACGTCCATGCTACCGCCCATCGTCATCTCCATCGTGGACATGGTCAACCACGTCATCTGGCCCATGGACTTCGACGGCACGCTCGACGGCATTATTATTGGTGTCAAGGAGATGCCTCTGGGGGCCATCCACACCGGTTCAAGTAGCGAGTCCTCCGATGGCGAGACCAGCGTGGCAGCCCCCGTGCTGCGAGGGACGTTGCAGGCACCGGTTATTGGTAATGGCACCGCGACGTTCACTGACATTTACCTGGAATGCCCCCGTGTGTCCATCATGGCGCTGCAGTTCTTCATAGTCGAAGTCCCAGAGACCGTCCCGTTATTGATCAGTGCGACGGCAACTGTGGTTGTGGATATTCGTGAAGGCGTGCCGTACACGCTCAAATTCGTCCGTGAGCCGTCGCCGAGCGTGTCGCCGTCCGTCTCCTTTCTGAGCATCCAGCCCATCATTGGTGTGTCGGATATCTGCGGCAACGTCTTCCGTACACTCAAGCAAACGGATGTGGGGGCGGTGGACATCATCGTGCAGAGTTATAACTTCACCAGCAAAGCCAAGTACACGACACGCTGGGGTTTGGACCCGTACAATAACCTCTTCTACACGCACAACGTGACTGTTAAAGGGATCCACAACAAGGATTACACAATCAGCGTTGAGGCGCCGGGTTTGGCCGTGCCGCAGGTGTCCGCCAACAGAGTCCACGTGGCGTGGTGTGACGCCAACAGGCTCGCTGTGCTGGACACCGGTGAGTGCTTGCCATGCCCCGAGTACGCCACCTGCAATGGCACGGACATGTTCCTCCTGCAAAAGGGCTGGTGGCGCCCAGGCGAAAGCAGCACGGACTTCTTCAACTGTCGGAGCCTCTACGACGATGGGGTGTGCCTTCAGGACGGGGCGTGCAAAACCGGCTACACGGGCATCCGGTGTGCGCAGTGTGAGCAGGGCTACCGTCAGGTCAGCAACACATGTACACGGTGCCCTTCAAAGCCGATGAACAGCTTCCTCATCTTTTTGACCTGCCTCTTTTTTGTGCTCTGCAGCCTTGCCTGGGTCACGCTCATGGCTGTGCTGCCGCCAAACACACCGTTAGTCTGGGCGTGCAAATCGCTAGTTTTCGTCATTCAGTTCACTGCGTTGTATAATAGCATCCAATTCTCATGGACAACCACCGCGCGCAATTTGTGTACAGGGGCTAACAGCATGAGCGACCTCATCACAGTGGTCACAAGCTGCTCATTCACCCGTGCTGGGTCATTTGTTTTTTTGTTTGTGATGCCCATTGTACTGTGGTGTGTCTTGGTAGTCCTTGGGCGGCTTGTGGTGCTCTTGTTCCACTTTGACCGGCTTGATGCGCATGCCCTCGTGGCGATCGTGATCAAGGCCTACAGCCACATGAAGTGTCACGAGTTTCTCGAGTTGCGCCGCGAGGTGGTCTGGAAGTATTCGCCACACGGCCAGCTGCAGAGCAACGGCGTCAGCATGCGCCATCCGTATGCTGCGGCGAACGCAGTCAGCGGCCACAACACGCTCCCGCTGGGTGAGTCTTACAGCGATCAGTTTGAGGGGAGCACAGGCCGATCCAGCCAAGGCACCTCGTCGTTGCAGCATCCTTCACACGATGGGGAGGAACGTGGGGTCTTTATTCATGAGCTCGAGGCGCGCGTTGTGAACGTGTTCGAATCCGCCACGGGCATCTATCACCGCGACCTCTCAGAAGAGCAGCTGTGTGCCGCGCTGAGCAACTTGACGGAGGCGCAGCTGAAGAGCATCTCGTCCATCCAGCTCCCCTTACCCACACGCAAGCAGGTGGAGAGGTGGACGAGGATGCGACACTCACGAGGAGGCGCAGCAAACCGGCGAGGCGACACGGGCAACCGCAAGGTACGCACAACTAACTTCACCGAGCTGGACGCCGGAGCCGACTCGACTGTGAGCATCGAGGAGAACTATCGCCTGCTCGCCGTGCGTCAATTCCGCACGAACTGGCTCGGCTTGTGCCTGAATGAGTTTGCTACGCTGCTCGTGGTTTTTTACCTCCCGATCGTCTTGGCGGCCTTCCAGTGGCAGCAGTGCCATTCCCTCAACTACGGTGTCAACGACGAGAGACGCATCTCCAGCGTCGACAACAGCCTCAGCTGCGACAGTAGCGAGTACCGCAGCGCACGGAATCTGGGTCTGGTTGCTATTGTGCTCTACGGCGTGGTTGCGCCGCTTCTTCTGTTGGTGCAGACGGTGTACTACAAGACGCGCTACGGACTGGATGTTTCGGTGGCGGTGTTTCCCGTGTTGCATTTTGGCCTGCCTTCGCGTGCTGCCTTGTACGAGTTTGTCGTCTTTGCACAGAAGCTTGTCATGGCGGTGGCGGTGGCGTTCTCCAAGCGAGCGCTTCTGCGGGCTGCGACGCTGGTGTGGATTGTTGGGGCACGCATGTTGATCGATGCCATGTTTGAGCCGTACCCGATACGCCACGGTGATGCTCCGCGCCTCGCAAATCTGTGGGGCTGTCTCCCCTTTGGTCGTGCGATTCGCTGCACGAATGCGCTTTTGTTTCTCATGGCCAACGTCGTCCTGATCGCCGCGTACGTCAGCCAGAATGAAGAGTCCACCTTCCATGGTGGTGTCGCACGATTCTTAACGGCGCTCTTCGCTGTCTTCTTCGCCGTGGCGCTCCTGATGAACGTGTGGTTGGTGATTATGTCCAATGTGCGGTTCGTTCAAGTGCGCTGCGGCAAAGCCAAGCGGGCCAAGGACACCGATCGTGCCGCGCTTTTCCAGACCCTCATCAACATCTACGCCCGCACGTGCGCCACGAAGCAGTACTACGCCGATGTCTGCGAGCGGGGTCTTGAGGTGACACTGTACCTTGACCGCATAAAGCGCCTTAACGAGGTGAGCCCTATCGACGACGACCTGCTCCGTACACTGGCCGACGAGGAAGAAATGAAAGATGACGATACCGCCCGGCTCCGCGTGACGCCTCAGCGCCGACAGGGCAGCAGCGCGAGTGTCAGTAGCTGGAGTAGTCAAGGCGGTGTTGGCGGCAACAATACTTTGTCTGCGGCCATGCGCAACTCCACAACCTCCGCCGCACGCACCCTTCCGCGGGTTGTGTCAACATTGCTCCCTGACGCCCTGTTGCGGCCCATCAAGGAGCCGCCGTTGCCAACGCTCACCAACTCTGACCTTGTCGTCTCCGATGACGCGGTCAAGGAAGTCGCGAAAGGGGACAATAAGGTCAACGCGATCACGGCAGCAGACGACAAGTCCGCAGATGGTATCGCGCCGATGACATCGGCGGACGCCGGCCGCGCCAGTGCCGCCGCCGCAGCAGCCGCAGCAGTGGACAAGATCGCGGCAAATGTTGCAGCACAGTTCGATGACATCCCTGCGCCGAAGCCACAGCCGAAGCTACACCGTCGTGACTCTGCACTGTTCAGTATTCGCCACCTCGACCAGAGCCCGATCGTTTCCGACAAGCCCTCGCGGCACAAGTGTGATGGTGCAGATGTGCCACCTCTCGTGGCTGCGCTGGTGCCGTTCGGTGGCGCGCCGCCACCCCAGCCTGTGCCGCCAGCCCCCAACGTGACGTTTCAGTCCTTCTCACGACCGCCGGTGGAGCTCGATTTGGCGTCGACCTTCGATCCTTTCAGGGTCGCGCCGCTGCGGGACCCGCAGACTCGCACGCGACAGCTCCACCGTGCAGGCCCTCTCGTCTCGGCGCAGGGTCGGCGACGCATCGGCTTAGGCGCGTCAGAGGACAACCTGATTGCGGAAGAAGTAGAGGCGCTCGGGCTGGATGGGGACATCGTCGTGCGTGGCTCACTGCTCGAGGTGTCCGGTATTGACGTTGGCGAGATGAGGAGCATCCTCGACGGGGCTCACATCTCGCACGGGTTTGGCACAGCGGATGAGGACACTGGCCTCGGCACAGGCAGCGGTGGTGGTTTTGACACGCTGACAGTGCGCTCACCAAAGTTGCCGCGGGACTCCCCCGCTGGAAGCCCATTTCTCCGCCGCGAGCACGGCACCGCCTCCTCTCCTCTCTCCCCAGCGCTCGGGGAGGGCCGAGACAAGGCATCGCCGCAGCCGCCGCCACCTTTGCCGACATTTCGTACCATTTCGTCTCGCCCGCAGACACGCTCGCACGAGTCTCGACGGCCACGCACCACATCCGCCCCGAAGACCTCTAAGCATCGCTCAAGCAGCAAAACCAAGAAGAAGTGATGTGTGCTCTTTCGGTGCTTGCTGAGGCTTCGGCCGACGTGTGTTTCCCATGCCGTGTGCCCAGGTGTTGACGTTTTTTTTTTTTCTCTCTTCGACACTGTGTGTGTGTGGTTCGATACGCCAAACCGATGTACCCTTTCTCCTCGTATCAGCCTTTCCATGCCAAGTCGTGGCACGCCTCCGCCCTTGCTTGTCATGTTGTGTGTTTCCTTCTGCCTCCTCTCGTCACAGTTCTTGCATACGCAGTGAGCACCCAGCACGTGAGAGCCGTCAGACTGAACCGTCTGTTCTGCTTGATCACAATGTTGGGATCAGCTCGCTACTTTCTTTCCCCCTTTTTTTTAAACGTCTCCACGTCTTCTTTGAAGCACCAGTGCCTATTGGTGCGAACACAACACTGCTAGCCGGTGCGCACTGGAGAGAAATACACACGCACAACACAGAGTAGCCAAAAATAATAATAATAATAACAATAAACAATAGTAATAGCGAAGCAGATGTCACGCGGGGCGACCGATTCGCCACAGTCAATGAGCCACGATAAGTGTGTGGTGCCAGTCTTGCTGGAACTGTCCAATAACCGTGAAGCTTCGTGGCCGCACGGCACCATGTGTGTCTTTGTCGACGCCACTGACACGCATCTCGACTGGTCTCTCTCTCTCTGTCTCTCTTTTTTGCTAAAATGCGCACACGGGAGAGGCTGTCAGCCTCAACAGTACATTATGAATAGAGCCTTGCTGCTTCCACTTTTCCAAACATCCCCTTCCATTCCCTTCTATGTCGTCTCTCAATCAAATCGCACGCTCTCTGTCCGAGCGCTTGACCTCCAAGGAGCCACAGACGTACGTGTCGGGCTCATAGAACATTTCCGCATCACTGACACACACACACACACAACAATATATATATCTATCAAGAATCATCACTCAAGCAAAGCGCTATACTGCACCACTCGCACGCACGCATCTGGTTCCACATGTGGACCACCCGCACAACGCGCCTGCTGGCCGCGTGCGATTCCTTCAAGGGAACGCTGCCCTCCTTTAAGGTGGGTGAGGCCATCGAGGCCGGCTACCACCGCTACGCCCAAGAGGTGTACCCCGACGGCGCACGGCCTCAGTTCACGCACTGCCCCATGAGCGATGGCGGTGCAGGGCTGCTCGACAGCCTCACCTACGACGCGTCGCGGCACACAACGAGCACCACGTGTGAGGCCCCATCCAAGGCACTCCACCTGCAGCGTATTGCCGTGCCTGCCTCCGTGCCCATCACAGGACCTCTCGGTTCCCCGTTGCCCAGTGAGACACCAGCGACGTTTGCCTGCGACGCGGAGAATGGCGTCATTGTGGTGGAGATGGCCGAGGCGTCTGGACTCCCCCGCATCAAGGACCCACGCCAGCGAAACCCGCTTCGCACGACGAGCTACGGCACAGGCGAGGTTATCCGCTACGCGCTCGAGTACGTGCGCAAGGTGGCACCGGGGAGCGCCAAGCGCGGGGTGCGCCTCTACCTTGGTATTGGCGGCAGTGCCACCAACGATGGCGGTCTTGGTGCCCTGCAGGCTCTCGGCCTTGACGTGTACGTGGCTGCTTCGTCTGCCTCCGAGGAGCGTCTCGGTGCCCCATTCTGCGGCGCCGACCTGGCGCGGGTGACGCGGGTGCAGATCACCGACGCGATGAAGGCCGTGTTTCTCTCGCCCGCTGCGCTGGCTGGACCTGTGCGTGTGAAGGAGGTATACCTGATCTGCGACGTGGACAACCCTCTCGTAGGGCCCCGCGGGGCGACCTACACGTTCGGACCGCAGAAGTGCTCTCCTGTCTCTGCAGACGGCGCAGAGATGGAGGACACGGCGGTGGGTGAGGTGCGCGGCGAGGCACAGCGCCGCACTCTCGACAGTCTTGAAGCTGGCATGACAAACGCAGCCGTTCGAACCGCGTCTTCCTTGTGGCGGCAGGTCGGCGGCAGGACACGCGACAGCACCATTACGGCCGCGAGTTGTGAGGCGGCGCTTCTGCATGCCCCGGGCGGCGGTGGTGCAGGCGGCATGAGTGGCTTCTTTCGCTTCGTGCTTGGCGCGACGTTTCTGCCCGGTGCCGATGCGGTGGCTGAGCTCCTCAACCTGCGCATTCCCGTCGCGGGCGGTGGAGCCGCTGGAGGCTCTCCGTACACGGGTCTTCTCTACTCAAGTTGTGACATATTGGCAACGGGCGAGGGTTCCTTCGACAGCCAAACGGTGTACTCTCACAAGACAGTTGGACGTCTGCTGGAGATGGCCGTGGAGGCCAACATCTTCCACCAACTGCAGTACCAGCATTCAGGAACGGCTCTCGCTGAGGACGACACGCGTCTCGTGAAGGGTGTGCTGGTGCTTTGTGGTCGGTGCGGCTTCCCTTCACCCTCGGTCTGCCAGGCGGAGATCGAGGCGGCGCTTGTCTCGACACTGCTGCCCACCCTCTCCACGGGCAAAGACAGCGGCAGCCAGCACACTGCACTGGAACGGGCTGCGACGTTGTTGTGTGAGCGCACGCATGGCGCATCTGCCGTGGCGGTGATCAAAGGCGCGATGCCCCGCATTCACGTCCTTCCTCTTGCGCCGCATCGTTTTTCTGTGAAGGAGGCCATGACACAACCGCACCGCTGTGTGCAGGAGACTGTCTATCAGTTTCTCAAGGCCTGTGACGCAGAAGGGGAGGGCAAGGGTGACAGCTTTGCACCTCGCACAGTCAAGAGCACTGTACCTCAGTTGCCCTCTTCGCTGTAGTGGTCTCAGTCACTTCTTGCCATGTGCTTGTGTGCTCCCATGCGCGGGCGTCACACTCTCTCGGTCACCGAGCCAATTCCCCCCCCCCCTCTTTTGTTGGAGTTGTTCACTGTCATTGTCTTACAAATCTATCGCTACCACGCACAATGTTCAGCACACACTGCGGTCATTCCATGGGACTGGGCTCGCAGGTAGACCTGTCAACCGGGTCTGCGCGTTTGGGGACTGCATTCATCATGCTTTCCGTGACGACTGGCAACCCGGTGCTACCTACACCCTTATTACTATTTTTTCTTGCCCTTACTAACACACAGACGCATCCACGCCGATATCTCTCTTGAGGTCCTCCCCCCCCCCCCCTCCACTTCCAGCCCTGTCTTTTTACGCTAACATTGTCATCAAGCACACATTGGTATGATCCGTGTACTCGGTCGCTGCGGTGCTCCCCACCGGCGCTCGGGCCAGCTTCGCTCGATCACAACGCCATATTCGCCTCACACCACACGTATCACGGTGACGCCAGCAACACTTGTGACGGAGCTGCTGCGCCTCTTCCCGCCCGCCTCAGTCTCCGCTGTTGGTGCCAGTTTTGATTGGGACTCGCTTTTTCTGGTGCGTGTGCAGGAGGTCGCCGGTCAGCCGCGATGGACACGCACCACACCAGTCGCAGCGGCTGCAACCAGCGCAAGCACCCGCACTGCCGCAAACAGTTGTGGCTTCGTGAATGCCCGTAGTGGGCTGTGGCACCCTCGTGGCTCTGTCGCGCCGCACACCACCTGGCACCGCGCCCACACTGACCCTGCCATGTGCGATCGCAACTGTGTCGTTGAGATGCGTCTCTCCCAAACAAAAGGCGATGGCGATGCTGTCCGGGATGTGTGGCAGCACGCGTTGTCCTACATGTATCCGCAGCCAGTCTCATCACAAGGACAACCGCAACTTGATACCGTCTACGCGTGGGGTAGCTCGGCTGTGTATGCTATTTATCACTACTCTCCACACGGACCGTCCAAGGTGCTGTTGCGGCTGCCACGCTGCGTCGGCACGTATTACGCCATTCCTGGCCTGCCACAACCACCGCCGAACGTCACCTCGTCTCTCACTGGGAAGAAAACCGATCTGCACGTTCAAGGCACGGTCCTGTCGCTGCAAACGTACTTGTCCTTCCTCGTCCCATCGTACCGCGCAGGGATGGAGAGCGGGCCAGCGGTGCCTGTCGACGCGAACACGAACCAAGATGGCGCCTCGGCTTACCTTTTTGACCCTCCACGTCACCACGATCGCAGCACCACCACTCGCGGCCGCATTGCAAATCGTCAGATGTTCTGGCAGTGCGTGCCGCTTATCTCGTACCTCAAGGCACTCCCACGTGGCACACTGGCCCACCGAGACGACAGCGTGTTGCTCCAACAACGTGGCATTGCGGTGCTGGTTTTGCTGGAGCATCGTGTCTGGTATTTTTCGCTGCTCATGACTCCACACAACCCTTTCCTGCCGCATAAAGCCGACTCAGATGCCAGCTTCACTGCCTCGGTGTGCTTCGCTTTCATTCATGCGCCCACAGAGGAGACGATACCTGCGCGACTGTGCGAGTCGTTTGCCCTCCCGTCGCCCTTGCCCGCGTGTGGTGCCGGTGCAAACGATGCAGCTAACGTGTCGGCCCTCGTTGCAGCGCTCCCCACACTCGCAACTGTTCTTGTGCATGACCAAGAGGAGAAGCAGTACCGGCTTCCATATCACCCACGAAATGCCACACACACGCCGCAGGACAAGGCAACTGCCCGCGCCGCGCCATCTGTCTCGCGATACACAGTGCAGTGGTGCGGTCAGCAGGACGAACGAGAGCGTGCGCAGGAATCACTCCTTGCGCTCTTCCTCAGTCGACCCTCACGGGTTCGTGTGAACCGAGGAGTGTCGCATAACTGCCCCGTCGTCTTCTCACCATTTCCACCGCCGAGCAAGCTGCTCCGCAACAGTTCTGTGTTTGAGAAGCCCGAGGCTCTCGCTGAAGAGATGCGTTACGGTCTGCTGATTCGATATGGCACGTAGAACTCCTGTGGCACCGCGTGAGTTGCAATTGCGGAGTTCCACAAGGCTGCATGTAGTGGCCATGTGGTGGTCTTTTTCTAGCACCTAGACACCTTTTTTGTTTGGTGTTTGTCATTCAGTTCTAGCTCCCTGCGCTTACAGTCTCTCCCATTTTCACTGCTTTTGTTTTTCTCACTTCATAATGTTTTCTTCTTCTTTTTTTTTTCTCTCCCTTGTCTTTTCTCTGCTAGCAATTTAACTCCTCAAATGTAATTGGCGGTAGGTTGCGCCGCGACTGCGGCGTTCGAGACGCCAGGTACTGACGAGTTGCAAAGACGCGCTCCGCTCTTGCCACTCTCCCTTTGTCTTAATTCTGCAAAGATGCAATATGATGTCGCCTCAAATACAATCACGATGCCCGACAACCACCGACACATTTTCTCTCTCTCTCTCTCCTGCTTTCTTTTACTTGTTCTATCTTCTCTTTCGCACTACAAGAGGTACGTGAGCACTAGTTTGCAGTTTTTGTTTGCCTGGACATCGTGCGAGTCTCCGCCGCACCGTTTCTCCGGCTTTTGATGTTGTGACGGGGTGTTGTCGTCTCTTCCTTATCTATTTGTTATCAATTACTTCTGTTCTTTCTTGGTTTTCGCCCACTGTATCAATTCAGGCTCTTGCAGTCCTCCTCTCTCTCTCTCTCTCTGTGTGTGTGTGTTTCCTTTTTAGTAGGTGCGCACGATGAGACCGTGTGCGCTTCCGGGTGTAATTCTGCTGGATGGCAGCCACTCCAGTCGCAGCTCGAGTGCGCGATCCGGCTCAGTGCATCGTGGTGATGCAAGGAGGGGCGCCTCTAGCGAGTCATCAGACTCCATCTACACGCCGCCCGCAGAAGATGATCTCCACGCCGGGTCACGTGACCGTGCTCTGCGGCATGACGAACGTGCTGGTGATGCCGGTGCTGTCGCAGCGTCCAAGTCGACACGCCTGGCCAATTCCAGGCGCGATACGGCGCAGTTGGTAGCATCGTCTACGCGCTCTACTTCGCACACCACCGCGCACAGCTCCCGTGCTTCGCACTCGGTGCGCGAGCGTGCCCCTGGTTCACGCCACAACGACAAAAGCCCGAGGAGCAGCACCAGCAGCCGCCGCGCTCCAGGGCGTGCGCACCACGCGCACAGTGCATCGTCCACGACTAGCGACTCCGATGAACACGGTGCACGCAACAAGCAGGGGCCCCACCACAACCGAGAGCCCGGTGCTGTCGCCGCCTCCGCTTCGAGTGAGTCGTACGACTACTACACGAGTGACATGAGCCGGAGCAACTCGATGTTTTCCGATTTCAGCGGACGCAGCAATTACGGTTCTTCTCTCGCGCGCAGACAGGAGGCGGCTGCGTTTGCGCCGCTGAACCTCGCGGAGCTCGGAGGGCGTGAGTCGCAGGACCACCGCTCCTCTCTCGTCACGACGGCGGATTTGGAGGTAGCCGTGGTGAAGCACCTCCTCAGTAGGGAATCCACGAAGAGCTACTTGCTCGCGCGCCTCGAGGGCTTGCGCCAGTACGTGCGGATGCTTGCCGCGCAGCAGAGGCAGCTCCACCAAGGACCACTCGAACGTGTTGCGGACGCTCAGAACAGGACATCGCGGCGCACAGACGCGGGCACAGCTGCACGCATGGTGGGCGTCACCCGAGGTAGCTGGCTCTCGCCGGACGCGTACTCGTCGACGGAGCTCGCCTCGATTGAGCGGCAGACCAACGCCGTGTGGCAGCTCCACATTGACGCCGTGGTGGAGCGCTACTTGTCCGACCCCATCTACAACACCGCCCTCAAGCAGTTTCGCAAACACCAAAGCGCCGCCCATCAGTACCTCCGGCTGCCCGACTACCAAGAGAACTTTCATCTCGCCACCTCTCTGACTGAGCAGTTTCGGCTCTCCAAGACTGTCGTGCGGGTGCTGCAAGGGGACGGCTCCGCTGCGACGGCTGGCGGGAGCTGGTTTGACTGCACCGCCAACACGGATGACCTCCCCCAACACGCGCTGGAGCCTCAGCAACAGGACCCCACCACCGTCAGCGGGATCACCGGACAGCCCGTCTACCAGCGGCGTGCAGGGCTCGCCACGACGGCGACCTCTCGCTTTCCTCCATCCTCGTACGGTCTGCAGCGAAGCGACGTGGAGCTGCTCGGCATGGACGCAGCTCGGCGTATTCGCTTCAAGGACGACACGCTGCCCTGGCGACCGGTGAACTTTGCCTCGACAAGCGTGCGTCTGGAGCCAATCGACTCGACCGTCAAGGAGGGGTCTCAGAGTGCGCACGGCTACGGACAGGAGGGGTCCGCTGGTGAGCGCTATGAGCGCCACAGCTCCTCCCCCGATCACTCCCTCGCAGATGCCCCCGGCACCACTCAGAGTGGTCCCTTGGTGGGCGGCTCCATCAACCTCCTCGTCGAGGTGCTGATCCTGACCGAGTCTGACGTGCCCTTCACATCTGGGGTGCCGCGGGTCAACTTCACCAACGTGTTCATGATCGCGGCCTCTCTTTTTGTGCTGCCCGACGTGCTCATCAGCAAGCTCGTTCGGCTGTTTCGCAGTGTGTACTACTGGAAGCGGTACGAGCTCTTCTCGGCCATGGGAGACGCGAGCAGTGACGACAGCGCACGTGAGCGCATTGTCCAGCGTGCCAGCTACTTGCACCGCCGTATTCTTCAATGTATGCTAGCCTACTGTCGGTGCCACGAGATGGACCTGACGGTGCGTGTACTGCAACGTATTTCCCTGTTCATTGAAAAGTGCGGCTTCCCCTCCCCACTCGCGACGATTGACGCCAACACGCACAGCTGGACAGCCTCCCGTGGTGTACTCGACGGCGTCACGCTGACGCGATCGGCTGGTACCGCAGCCGCGAGTGCCGCCGCACCAGCCACAGCCAACCCCACAGTTCCCGGCAGACCCAGCGGGCGGGGCAGCAACAGCAGCGGTGGCGGCGCGTCTCCGCCAAGCAAGGGCACCACTCCCAGCCGGGAAACACCCGTGGTCGCAACAACGGACTTCCGCACGCTCGCGCTGCGCTCCTCCACGACCGTGCCGCAAGCAAGTGGCAGCCCGGCTGGGGCGACCATCGGTGACACCACGCGTATTCCCATGGATGCATTCGACCCCAGCGTCGTCAACGGCTTCGTCGAGCTGTCCATCTACATCTATAACTTCACACGGCGTCATTATTACCCCTTTGCCGTTCAGTCCTCACCCGCGGCGGCGGCGGCGGCGGCGGCGAGCGCAACGCCCGTGCCTGCTCCCTCGCACCTTTCGACCACGCCCACAGCGGCCGCGCAGGGCTCGCCTCTCTTGGCACGCTCCGTGTCGTTCTCTGGGATGGATGGAGGGATGCCTATGGCGCCTGTGGCCTCTCCCCCGCTCGGCGGCCTGCCGCATAACGCCTCCACGGTGTCCGTAGACACGACACAGAGAGGTGGAGGCGGGGCGGGGACGACGATGAGGGCTGCTAGTGCAGGTGTCAGTCATACAGCACCACACCCGCCCTCCGCGTTGCCGTATCGCCCGCTCGTGTACCTTGACCGCGGTGAGCCCCGCAAGCACGTTGGCTCCACGTACGTCGCAGGCCGACAGAGCACCAATGCGTCACCCCTTTCCCATCCTGCGCATGGCGACAGTGCGCACGGGAGCACTGCGGGCCCGTATGGGCACAGCGTCTCCGAGTATCGGCACGGCTCCACGGAGGGCAACGGACGGCGCGTCTTTGCCTACCCCGCCGTGTCCTCGTTGCCTACGCCGGAGGAGTTCTTCTGGGTGTTGCGTGGCAACGTGGCGCCCGGCACAGACTTCGGTGGCAACGTGGGCGCCGCGTTTCGCAAGCAATGTCTGGAGCGACCGGGATTCCACCCGTCCATGATCAACGCCGAGCTCTTCGCACAGCAGCTCAGTGTGCTCTCCTTCAGCCTCTTCTCTCGTATTCGTGTGCGAGAGTTGCTGAACAACGCGTGGCGCAAGGTGGACATGCGTTATAGCGTCGCAGGGCACCTGAATGAGCTCATCCGTTATGGCCACAAGCTCAGCCTCTGGGTGGCGGCACTGATCACCACGCCCCGAGAGTGGACAGAGTGTCAGCGCAGCGTGCGCCACTTTCTCGAGATCTGCAGACGTCTCTACGACCAGCAAAACTACGAAATGGCGTCGTGCGTCCTGGATGGCCTCCAGCACGATGCCGTTGCGCGGCTCTCGATTCTCTTCAGGGAAGCCCATGAGGAGCCGATTTTGACGTCGGCGGAGCAGCGCGAGCTCGAGACGCTCACGGAGTTGATGAACCCCTACGCGGCGTACAGTCCGTCATCTTTGAATTCCGTGACAGCCCGCACCGCTGGCGACATGGACAGCGCCATTATACCTCTCCTATCGCCCATTCTTTCTGTTCTTTCACGATCACAGCAGACTCTCAGCGGGAACCCCGCTGTCATGGTGCGCGAGCATGACGGGCAGGCCATCATTGTGTGGACGCGCGTGGTGGCGATCGGTAAGATGGTGAATCTTTGGCTGCGCTGCCAGGTGACACCCTTCCCATTCCGGCCAGAGCCCGCCTTGCAGGAGTACCTGTGGTCTGCCGCGAATCATCAGTGGACTGACGACGCGCTCCAGCGAGTCGCACGCCGTGAAAAGCACTAGGGAGGTTGGATCATGTGAGTGGCGATGGAGCCGCAGGAGAAACAACAACAACACACAAAAAAAGGAAGAAGCACAAAGAAAACAACAACAAACATCACCCATTCCGTGAGGAGTGCTTTTCAAGGGCATCGCCACATCAAAAGACAGCTGCGCGCAGAGTCGCTGCCCGGCCGCCTCGCAACGGACGACTTTCGTGACAATGAAAAAAAAAAACACACAATGACAGATGCGCATGTAGATGCAATCTATCGGCCTCACAATTTCTATCTGTCATTCCAGTGAGGATTCCTCGATAGAAGTGGGACTCAGCGTCACCTGGTTATCCAATGGCACCGATTCCCTCATATTTTTTTTTGTTTTTCTACTCACCCATTCCGTATACCCTCTCACCTTCTCAACACCTACCACCTCCTTCTCTGTCATTCTGCTGCTTACGGCATCGAGCTCTCCTGTAAGAAAGGGACCTTCGCAAGATCTTTTCTGCGCTGTCTTTTTGTTTCTTTCCTCTTTTTTTTTTCTCTTGCTCTCTTCTTCTCCACTTTTTCGTGCAGGATTATAAAATATCCTCCGATGGCAGGTCCATATTCGAAGAATCGCAAACCAGCAGGCCGCGGTGGCGCTGGCGGCGGTCGCGGCGGTGGTGGCCAGGGAAACAATAATGGAGGTCGTGGAGGTGGCGGCCGTGGCGGTGGTGGCGGTGGTGGCGGCGCTGGCGGCCGTTCCTTCGACAAGAAAAAGCCGTTTCACAGCAACAAGAATGCGTCACAAGGCAACGAGGTCGCTAAGCAACGCGACAATGTGCTCCGGAGTTTGCTCATCGTGGTCATCAAGGCTGAGATTAGCAAAGTAGAGAAGGCAGGCACATTGTGCCTGGCCAACATGACAGATATGCCCGACCTCGCCGCGGCCAAGAACAGCATTGACTTCAACAGCCGAACATTCTGCACCACACTCGCTGAAGTTCTGCGCGAGCTTTACCCCACCGGTCTTGCGGTTCTTGATGTGAGCAACAACAAGATCGCGCAACTGAATGTGCTCCTGAACGCACTTGTACAGGCGAACATGGCCGACAACCTCACCAACTTCGCCGCCATGAACAACAAGATTGAGCGCGTTGACTTTGCCGACACCCTCAAGCGCTTCCACAACTTGCTGGAGGTGTGCTTGATTGGTAACCGCGTTACGACCGCACCGAACTACCGTCAGCAGCTGACGAGGCTGCCGAGGCTGATGATGCTGGACGGTGAGACCGTGGAGCATCGCTTGTTAACACTGCCCAACCCCG
This sequence comes from Wallacemonas sp. 195SL, assembly GCA_030849605.1. Lineage (NCBI taxonomy): Eukaryota > Euglenozoa > Kinetoplastea > Trypanosomatida > Trypanosomatidae > Wallacemonas > Wallacemonas sp. 195SL. The sequence continues at coordinate 24,059 of JASANS010002445.1, read as the reverse complement.
TGTGTCGTGCACCGGGCTCGTACAACAGCGGTGAGCTGAACGTGCTGACCTTTTTCGAAAACAGCATCTCCGGCCCGATGAACGCGGGACAGCTACAGGTGATGGAGAGCATCTACCACCCTCAGCACGCCGGTCTGTCTGTCAGTTACAAGGCCATTCCTTTTGGTCACCCGCTCTTCGACAGCACGCACAACTCTGGCGACTTGACAAAACCACAGCAAAACGCATTCGCCGGTGACCTGCGCCACATAAAGCAGAGCGTCCCGAACCGCAATCTCGCGGAGGATGCGCAGTCCATGCGAAATGTGGCGCGCAATCCGAGGGAGATCATCACGCAGCTCCAGAACCTCTGCGGCGGTGACCGACCAATTCGCATTCAGCACACCTACGCGACAACCGCCAACGTTTCCTTCCTGGAGCACTGCGTGAAGGTGCCGGTGGCGATTTTGAACATTCACGGCAAAATCCAGTACTGCTGGAATCCACCGACGCCACAAGGCCCTACCTTCACCCCAGGCAGCGAGCCGTTCATGTCCGCTTTCTACGACCGCACGTTGGCCATGACGTTCGACAATGGGCAGTGGCGCGTCACCAACGACATGATCTTCATGCGGCCTGACCGGGCCGTTCGCCACGATGATGGCTCCCCGACGGGGGAGCTCTTCTTTGCCGACACGCCGGCGCGTGTGGAGAAGATGCGCCGCAAGATGCTGCCCGCGGCCTCGTTGCCTGTGATGAAGGAGCTGGTACGCCGCAGCATGACCGACTACGATCTGCAGAACCTCGTTGCGGGTTTTCAAAACGTGCCGCCAGAGCAGGCTCAGGTGCTCCTGTCTGACCCTGAGGCGTTGTCAAAAGCGCTGGGTGAGTGACGGTGCAACGAAGTCCATATCACGGAAGTGCATTGATCTCGTTCATGCCGTTTGTATGATCGGCTGAGTTTCTTTTTTGTATTATTGTTGTCCTTTGTTGTTTTCTAATGGGGCATGATTGTTTGTTCCCGTGAATTGCTGCGCGTAACTAATCAACAGTTGTTTGTTGCGGATGACCTCCCGTTTTTTTTTTTTTGATGATAGTGGCTGTTTCACTTTCATCTTAGTATCCTTGATGGAACGTGAGATGCGTGTCGTTTTACTGTATGATTGAAACTAACTGTTTTTGTTTCATTTCGTTGTTGTCGTCGTTCTCTCTTTTCTTCTCTCTCCCCCAGAAACACTTTTCAGCACACGCACAATCAAAAAAAAAAAAAGGGTCACAATGGACATCAAGAACCACAATATCAACATCAGAGAAAAAAAAAACAAGAGCAACTTCCGTGCCGTTTCAGCGGAAGAATGTGCCTTCGATATGCTCCCTTCTTGCGCCGCTTGCGTCACGTACGTCTCTCATCAATGTGTCGGATCTCTCCTGACGGCCTGAGCACAGAACCCAAGCACGGAGCCCGTATTCAGGACACACACACAGACACACACTCACAGACCGGCGATACCCTGCTCGGTGTGGATGTGAAGACGCTTATGCCGATATGTGCAGTTCACAGGTCCGTCGCACCCCGGAAACGAATCAAGGCGTCGCAGCATGACGCCATTTCTGACGTTGCGAAGAAGACTGCAGAAGTACTGCGAAGAAAAGAAAAAAGAAAGAAGAAAAATGCAATGCGTTGACGCGAGGGGCGACAACGAAAACTAAGAAGAGGACACCACAATCTGCAAAGCCGTCATTGAGATACGTGAGACACGTACCATTTTCACGCGTTTTTTGGTTTTCTTTCTTAGTTAGAACGTTACGTCGCGTCTCGTTCGCGCTTTTTTCCCCCTCATTCTTTACCTCTCTAGATTCTGCTTCTTCGTGTCTGCAACTCTCAGGATGGCTCTGCTTCGTCCTGAGCTTCGTCATCCGGTGTCATGATGACATTTGGCTGAAACGTGTCAGTCGTTCTGTGAGACTGTTCTTGCACTCTCTGGAGGTTGCGTGTCTCTGTGTGGTGTCTCGGCTTGTCGCCGCATGACAGATCTGACAATTGGGTGGCGACACGCGGGGGACCAGCTCGTTACGCTTCTTCTGATCTCCCAATGGAGCCTTTCTTCTCATTCTTGTGCACTCATACACACGCGAGAGCCCGAACTGTGATTTTTGGTTTCGTCTTGTTGTACCATTTTTCTTCCGAGCACATCGGTCCTCACAATTCGTTTTCATAATCTTGTTTACTTTCCTCTTTCTTTTGCATGTTTTTTTTAATTCCTTTTTTCTCTCCTCCCATCTGAACGCTTATCTTTCACCCTATTCTCTCCCTCTATCCCCAGTCTACCTTTCACAGCTATCGCACTCTCACTTTCCCACTCTTTCCTCTACCACTCCATAAACGCACACGCACCATGGCGGTGGCTCGCCGTGTATGCGTTGGACAGAGGCGACAAAGACGCAGACGAACACTCCTGTCGAGGTTCACACGAGCCGCTACTGGCAGATTTCTCCCTTATCCGCTTCGAGACCATTGTGCGGGCGAAGACGATGTGTTGTGTCAGAATGACCGTCGCTGCAAGACAGCCGCTTCTCGACGCTGAACAACGCATCCTTTAACCGAGAAGGTGAGCGTGTACACCGAATGAACTCTGTGCTCTCACAGCGGTGTTGCGCAGTGTTTCGCGTTAACCTTCTGATGCAACGGCTTGCAGCTGCTGTTCGAGTGGTTGAAGGACACAACGACAAGGGCAAAAACAAACAAAACCTCAACTTTTCTATTTTTTTTTCGGAATGGTAATATCGCTGTGTTGGAAAAATACAAAATGGGCTTGCTGCAGTCCTGGTTATCAATACATGAACAAGACAATCGTTTCAACAGTAAAAAGAAAAAGAAAAACATCCCCAGGATCTCATCAGTGTGTGTGCTACGGTACCTATTTCGGGCCTTTGCATCTCTCTCTATTTCCTTTTCTATGGTTGTGTTGTGTGTGTATATCGTGTCACGTGTTTTGTGTTTTAAATGGAATTCGTGATCTTCTTGGAAATGGATATCGACGGGGGTGCAGACGCTCCTCTCTGACAGCGCCTTCTTCAACAACAAAAAAAAACGGAAAGAAGAACAAAAATAAAAAGAGAAGTTGCGCTCGTCACGAGATGAATTCTGTCATGTTTGCTGGTAGACGAAGTCACATGCCAACATGCACCCGGTGATCAACAAGAAGAGGTGAATCACCCCGCAGCGGCGTCGAACCCGCACGAACTTCTCGTCCCCCCTTTTTTTTGTGGTGGGATGGAGTCGTCTCGGTGGCTTGATCACCTCTGTGCGTGTCAGCTGTTCTCTAGTTCAAGATGTGGTGAGTGGAAATACAGAGACAAAAAGGTTGCTGCAAGCAGCCTCCTTGTTTCCTGCTACTTGCGAACTATTGCGCGACTCTTCACCCGCTGGTCGAGGGAGGCCCTTGGATGAACGGGCTCAGACTGGCCGGGGACACTCAACGTTGCTATTTCAGGATCCACGAAGGTGAATGGCACGGACACACCAAAAAAAAAAAAAAAAAGAGGGAATACAAAGAAAATAGAGGGAGATGCGTGCGTCAATTGAGATCCGTGGAAGTGAGAATCAACTGGCCAAAACGAAAACAAAACTTACGACATGAAGAGGCGTTGTTGTCTTCACTTTTTATTTTTGTTGTTGTCTCGATAAGCGTGCGCTGCTTGGTCCGAGTGAACACACTGACGCAACGCGAAAACGAGTAGAAGTGATTTAGTCTGTTACGCCTATTGCTTATATGTATATATATATATATATTATCTCATTTTGTTTTTCTTGCTGTCACATTGCCAACCCAAACGGGAATGGGTGTATGTTTCTTGACCCGCTGTTTGCCTTGCTGGGCCGAAATTGTTCATTGACGGTGGCGCCGTGGCGCATAGTTTACGCCTATCTACACATCCACATTGTCTTGTTATGTTATGTTCTCATTTTATGTCTTAGTTTTGATATCATTTCATTTGTGACATGCTTTGTCCCCCCCCCCTCCTTCGCAGTAACACATTCACACCAAACGCATACGTTGATGAGGCTGTCTGATGAGCCCTATTCAACTCTCCACGGCTTTTACCGGCGCGAGTCTGCAGCGTTCTTGAAAAGACAAGTTTGTCATGGCTTCATTCCACTGCTTTCGCTCGAGGCGCTGATGTTCCTGCCAGAAGTGAGTCGTCTTGGCACATTGCGTGACAAGAAAAACTGCCCTCTTACACACCGCAGATCATTTTCAAGATCCGGTCAGGCTGCCGAGAACGGCTGGTTTTGTTGCTTCCAGCGAAGCTCTTGTCCTTAATTCAATTTGAAGATCACAATGACCTTTCTCTCTCTCCCTCTCTTTCTCTCTCTCTCCCATGTAGCCCCTTCTTCTACAAACAAGCCTTCCCGCACGTAACGATGAAACGATTGGCAGTCGGTCTTGTTGTGATGCACGCCATCAACGGCATCGGGTGTGGGGCGGTGCTCCGTTATCTGCTGAAGCAACCTGTACGTGGCGCTCACCCCACTGGCGCCATCGCGGCCCTGTGCGCACTACCGCTGCTTGTCGGGTGCGGCACGTCCGTCGTGTGCATGGGACTCGCTGCATACAGCACAGCACGGTGGAGTCTTGCACTGCAATTATTCTTTTCCTTGATTCCGATTTTAGGACTGGCCATGAACTCAGATAAGGGGCCAAAGGTGCCAGGCTATATCTGTCTACTCTGCAGTTTCGCCTTGCTCATCGCACTCGTCGCGCCGTCTTGACCACGTGGCCGCCGTGCGTGTGGTTGTTCATACGAGTGTACGGTGTTCCTCTCATTTTCCACATTTGCACTTCTTGGTGATGGTGATTGCTTTTTTCTCACTTGTTGTCTCATTTTCACACGCGTACGTTTTTTTTTTTTTTTTGAACCCCCCCCCCAATTCTTTCTCTCTCTGTGTTTCTCATTTTCTACTACGACGCAAGTTGTTTTCCAATTGTTTTTTCTATTTTGCCCGGAAGGGCTATTCCTGCTTTTCATAACTCCCTAGATTACAACTTCACTAAAACAACGCTCTTAGACGGCAATACAGCAGGGAACCCAAATCAATTGGGCTTGCTCCTCAACCTCACTCACGTGCGTGTCGCTGCGTGATGACACCGCGTTGAAGCTGTTGTAGCAACAGTACTATTCTCGCTCACACTTCGGCACCCCCCCCCCCTCCCTCCCCCTTTCATCTTGATTCTGTGCTCTTGTTCATTTCTTCCTTGTGTCCGTACTCACGCTCATCGCGCTCTCCTTTTTTACTCAATTTGACATCAATAACACGTAGGAATGCAATCCGCCGAGAAGCGGACACACACAGACAATCATAGTTGAAAACACAACAACTGCATCCGCGTTAAAAAAAAAAACAGAAAAATACCCTGAATACGGATACACTATAGTAACAAACAGCGCTTACGACAATGGCGAAACCGTACGGGAAGAAGAAAACTGTTGGTGTGCTTGGGAACAAAACCAGCACACCGTGCAAGTATTTTCAGAGAGGCAAGTGCTCCAATCAGAAATGCCCTTATCTGCACATCAAGGCCGCAGCAGGCCAGGTCATTCGCGCTGATGGCGTGTCAGGAAGTAAGTCCGAGGTAGCGTCGTCTTCCTCAAACGTGATGTACACGCTCCTCAAGCTGTTTTTCAAGAATGCACAGGCCTCGATCTATAATCCCCAGACAGGCACACTCGATCTCTCGAACCTGGCCCGGTATGACGACCTTCGTGAGGCAGCCACGAGCGTGAACTTCAACACGAAGACCTTCTGCGAGGCGCTCTGCGCGTGGATGCGGGATACGTTTCAGCCGTTCCCGAGTATCTTGCGCCTCGATCACAACGACATCACCACTACTCACCATCTCGCCAAGGCCATGGAGGACAAGGAACTCCACCTCGCGCTCTCCGCACTGTCCCTCGCAGGCAACAAGATCAAGAGCACGGACGTCGCGCAAGACCTGAAGAGCTTCATTAACCTGAAGGAAGTATACCTTGTGGGCAACCCCGTCACACAGGCCGAGCACTACAAGCAGCGCGTCAAGGAGTCTCTGCCCTTCATTGTTGGCCTCGACGGCGAGCCGATCGCCGCGCTGCCCTTGTCACTTCAGTGGCCGCGCTTCTTCGACCCCACGCTCGCCGCGCCGACATCACAGGCGGAAATGGAGCAAGCCACCGGTCCACGCCGCTACACCGCAGAGCAGCGGAATATCCTCAACTTTGTCCAATCTCAGCTTCTCGCGCCGCTGGAGCGACAGCCCGAGGCGGGTGTGCTGACGGGGGTCGATGCGGTCTCGGACGTGTACGCCCTCAACGCGGTCCTCACGCTCTCCCTCTCGTGTAAGGATGCTGCCGTGAGTACGCCAATGAAGACCATCGGTGGCAACAGCGTCTCGACGCAGCGTGGCGTGATTCGCGAAATTGTCGGCCTTCGGCAGCGCCAGCAAGATGGCAACCACAACGTGCTCTTGGGCACAAAGTCGTCGCAGGTCGCCGTGGGCCGCACCAAAGTGTGTGCTCAGCTCGAGCACTGGCTGTACCCCAAGACCTTTGCCGTCGCCCACTACATCCACAGCAGCCCCGACGTGGCCGTGCTGGACAACCAGGGTCTGGGCCCTTCCGCTCCGGTGCAGATGAAGACACCGCTCTCTGTCGTGACGCTGCACGGTGTGATCATCTGGCGGTACCGGGAGCCGGGGTCGAATGCGGATGTTCAGAACACGGCGGTGCTGCGTGATGCGTTGGTGATGAAGCGTAACTTCACGCGTGTGCTGACGGTGGTGAACGACGACCCGGGTCGCTGGCATATTGTGAACGACGCCATCGCCCTCTACCCGTTCCGCGGCACCGAGCCCGAGAACACTGACCTTGCCACGCTCACGGAGGACAACATTCTGCTGCGCGACATTCATGAGTACGACATTGTCTACACCGCACTCGATCCCAACAGGTGCACGCGGCTGGGCCGCAAGTACAACGTGCCGCCTACCATCGTAGAAACGTTGATCGCCTACGTGCAAAGCGATCTGGAGCTCGAGACCATTCTGCAAGACCTGGGCGGTGTGCCGATGCCCACGTACGAAGAGTGCGCGAAGCTGGTCAATATGGACCCTCTGCTGAGCATCTTTTTGTGCCGGCTCGGGAATCGGTATGGTCTCGACCCTCAAACAGCAGGCCTCCCCTTGCTTCAGCAGCACGGGTACAATTGGATCCAAATTCAACAACAGGTCGACGCGCAGTTGGCCGGCACAGGTGGTGCTCAGTTTTGAGCTGCCGCAAGCTCATGCGGAGACGTCGACACTGAGACAGAGAAGACATTTTCCTGCCCTGCGCATCTTCTCAAGGATGGTGTGTTGTGAGGCGAGCACTCGTTCACACCTCATCACAAGCCACACGGATCACACGTTTCTCGTTGTTGTTTTCTTTTTCGGTGTTGTTGTTGTTGTTGGTTTTTTTTTCTCACGTTTAATCCAACCCATAGTTGAACAACCTTTGAGAATCTTCGCCGCACTCTGTCGATAGGGGCGCCCTCGTTGCTCGTCAACTCAGACGAAAGCCTTGCGGGCAGATCAGAAAAGCTCGACACGTAGATCTGCTGTTGAGATCAGTGACCCAGGTGGGCGCCTCTTTTTGCTCCGCTGTGCTGCCGCCTCTTGGGAGTACATCAGCGCACGGAATGCGCACTCTTTCATGATCTGCCTCGTTCGTGATGTGACCGCAGTGGCATTGCGCGCCTCTGCGTGTGTTGTGTGCCGTCGGGGCGCACGTTGTTGCCACCCCTTTTTCTGCATCTATCTCAGCTCTCATTCATGACTGTTTCTCTCTTTCTCCCCCTTATCCCTGTCTGTATTTTGCCACTGAAAGTGGACTGCATGTGCGAGTGAACTGGATCCTATCGATCCCCACAACACCTACAGTAAAAAAAAAAAAAGAAGAAGAAGAAAAAAAGAAGACATGCGTAATGGCAAGGAGGGAGCCTCTGCAGTATCACCCGCCCTGCTGAATGAGGAGGCTCACAGTGTGGCTTGTTCTTCTGCCATGACGACACCAGACACCAGCTTCCATCTGGCCATTCTGCGCTCCGTCGAGAGTGAGCCACTCGATCTGACAACCGCGACGCTGCCAGGCCTCGGTGCACTCACAGAGTCCGCGTTGCCCACGTACGGGACGCCGCAGGAAGGACAGCTCAGCGGCTGGGCCTCCCAACTCTTCACGCCGCAATCCGCGTCGCTCTCCTTCGAGCAGCCCCCACCTTCATCAGCCAATCGCGCCTCCCCTGTGAGCGTCTCTTTTCAGTCCTTTGCCCAGCAACCAGCGGAGCCTGTCTTCCTCAGTGCAGACCATGTCGCGCTCTCTACGCAGCACCGCCGATGTCAACGGTGTGAGGGCTACGAGACAGTCGAGCTCAGCGACTTGTCCGTGTCTATACCGTACGGCACCTTTCATTGTGTGCTCGCCACGACCGCTGAGACCGCGCGTTGTGTGTTGGAGCTCTTGGCCGGCGTGCGTATGCCGTCTTCTGGGACGGTGCTGGGCAACGACGTGCCCACCTGCACACGCCTCTACCGGCGTCGCGTAGGGTGGATTAGTGACGTGAGCGGCATCACCGCGAGTCTCACTGTGCAGGAGAACTTGCGCTTTGCGTACCGCATGCGTGTGGCTGCCTCTGAGGCCAGTGAGGCAGCGGTTCTGGCACGGGTCGCGGAAGCCTTGGGACTTGACAAGGTGCTGAATGAGCCCGCCGGTGCCTTGAACCGTGCCCACGCCTACTTGCTGTCGGTGGGGTTGGAGCTGGTACTGGAGCCCGCCGTACTCGTGTTGGACAGTCCGCTACTCCACTTCAGTCCCACAGAAATGACCACGCTGTTTCTCATCGCCATCGAGAAGCTACTCGACGGCGCCCTCTCACACCCCATAACCGTCATTCTCTCCGCCTCTGACATCTCCTGGCCCTTGTATAACGCACTCGATGGTCTGACTGTTCTGGCCGTCGAGCAGGGCGAGACGATCTTCTCTGGTGCGGTTGCCCAGCTGGAGCCCTTTCTGCACACAGACGCTGGTATCCCGTACGCGCAAGGTGAGTCCATTGCAGATCTTCTCGCCCAGATGGAGGACAGCCGCAGCACCGCACACGTTGCGCTCTGCTACCGTCAATGCAGCGTATATCGCGATGTGCTCGAGCAGGTTGACGCACATCGTCGACGCGCTGTTGAGGTGGGCATGGACCTAGTGCGTGCACCGAGGGCCGCCAGCATCCCCAGACCCGCAGCGGCGGACACAGACAACGCGATGTCTGTGATTGTCGTGGACACCGATGGTGGCACGTCGGCCTCATCTTCTGCTTCGATCAGTGCCGCAGTGCGTCCTGCTGGGTCTCCTGTTTCGTCGGGCGCTATGCCGCTGTACGGCACTCAATTCGGGCTGTTGCTGCTCTACATGGTCCGCAAGAACGTGAAGCTTTCGGTGTGGTACATGGTTCCGTGGGTCGCGCTGTTTGCTGTGTTTGTGGTCATCAGCGCGATTACCATTCGCTTTCAATTTGGTGAGGCGCTGTCGCATGAGGTGGTCGTGCAGAACTATTTCGGCGTGGTCTTCATGATACTTGCCTGTGCGTGTCAGACCGGCTTGGCGTTCATCGATGTGGAGCTCGAGGAGCGGCTGGCGTTTCGTCATTTTGAAAGAAATCACTACCTGCGCAACGGCCAATACCTGCTCGCGACCTGCTTGAGGTTGATCATTGTGAGTCTCGTGATGGCCTTGGTGGGTCTTTTCTGTGCACTCGTTCTTGGCCTCCCTGTGTGGCCGCTGACGGTGTTGATGGGGCTTCTCTTTCTGGCTCAGTCTGCACTAACGTTGACGCTAGTGTACGCGTCTGGCGGGCGGCGACGGCTCGTCGTGCTGATCCAGGGCGGCTACTACCTCTACAGCACCCTGTTCAGTGGTTACCTCATCAATACGCGAGCCCTCCCGGTCTTTATTCAGTCCCTCTCCATGCTCCGCTACGCGTACATTGGTGTGTTGGTGGCGAATGTAGAGGAGCGTTGTCGGCAGCCGGTAGTCGATGGGACTGTGTGTTTGTACGCCACGAAGACGATGTCGCGCTTCGGATTCACGTCCTCCTCGTCGGGTGAAATGGCACTGCTATTGTTCGGTCTCGCTCTCGGTTTTCTTGGCCTCGCTGCTTTGCTGATGCAGATCAACGTGGTGCGGGTGACACGTGAACGCTGAGAGGTCGCGCCACAACTATCTGCGCCGTTGGTCTTTTTGGCTTCTCTCTCTTCCTTTGTGTTGTTATTGCTTTTTTTCTTCCCTCCCCCCCCCCTCTCTCTTTATTGACGTTTGCTGATGACTTCCATTTCGCTTTTGCTTACTTTTTCTATCTGTTGAGGGCAACGGCGTTGCTGTTGATTGCGTTTAGTTTTCCTCAACCAACCTAGTGTGACCAGACAAGAATACAACTACGAGCAAAAAAAAAATAATAGTAATGAAAAACCTTTATGTGATCGTATTCACTGGTGTGTCTCAGCTCTGACATCTTCACGGCACAAACACGGGACAAACTTTGACCTGTGCGCTTGTGCCTCATACGTCTTGATCTTCACTCATCCCGTTCCGTTTTTCAGCAAGCAGGTACGGCCACACCGTTTTTGAATCACACGACAGACAAGCCTCAGCACTTTCTCTCCTCTTCTTCTCATTCCTCTCCGTCCTTGAGGATATATTTATATATATATATATATACTTTGGCATTCCCCAGTCGCCCACGCACTGTTTGAAACACTCGTCGTGCTTCAGTGCATTTTTAAAACACTTCTCCTTCACTTCTTTTTGAGTTCCACCCAGCATCATGTCCGATAATTCCCATGAGATGACAGATGCGGAGAAGACGATTGAGCGCTTCAAGGTGAAGAAGCTGATTCAGATGCTGGAGTCCGCCCGTGGTATGGGTACGTCCGTCATTAGCGTCTACATGACCCCCAAGGAGCAGATCTCGGGTATGGTCACGAAGCTCAACAACGAATACGGCACAGCGTCGAATATCAAGTCGCACACCAACAAGCTGAGTGTGCAGTCCGCCATTACGGCAGCCCTCGGTCGTCTGAAGCAGTTCAACCGTGTCCCCACGAACGGTCTGCTGCTTTACTCGGGTACCGTGCTGACCGTCGACAACAAGGAGAAGAAGCTGACACTCGACATTGAGCCCTTCAAGGCTGTCTCTCGCTCCCTGTACTTGTGTGACAACAAGTTTCACACCGAGGAGCTCCGCCGCATGCTCGAATCGGACGACAAGTTCGGTTTCATCGTCATGGATGGCAGTGGTAGCTTCTTCGCCACCGTGTGCGGCGACGTGAAGGAGAAGCTCGGGTCCTTCACGGTGGAGCTGCCCAAGAAGCACGGTCGTGGCGGTCAGTCCAAGAATCGTTTCGCGCGTATTCGCATGGAGCGTCGCCACAACTACGTCCGCAAGGTGGCGGAGGCGGCGGTGTCGTACTTCATCACGAACGATCGCCCCAACGTGCGTGGTCTGGTGCTCGCGGGTAGTGCCGACTTCAAGGAGGTGCTGTACCAATCCGATCTGCTCGATCCCCGTCTGAAGGAGGTCGTGGTCAAGGTCGTCGATGTGGCCCATCCCGGTGACGTTGGCCTGAACCAGGCTATCGATCTCTCTGCTGATGCCTTGTCTGGTGTGAAGCTGGTGCAGGAGAAGAAGCTGCTGAGCACCTTCTTCGACCAGATCGCCCTCGACACGCAGCAGTACTGCTTCGGTGTGGAGGACACGATGCGGTGCCTCGAGGCGGGTGCTGTGGAGACGCTCATTTGCTTTGAGGACCTGACCCTCAACCGCTACGTCATTGTCAAGAACAAGGGAACCGAGGAGGAGGAGACCGAGATTCAGATCCTGTCTGAGCAAAAGGCGGCTGAAAAGAACATTCACGCGCATGAAGCCGGCAAGACCCAAAACGAGATCACCGAGGAGAACTTCGTCGACTGGCTCGCCCAGAATTACACCAAGTTCGGCTGCACACTGGAGCTGATCAGCGACCGTAGCCAGGAGGGCACACAGTTTGTCCGTGGCTTCGGTGGTGTGGGCGGTGTCTTGCGCTACAAGATGGACGTCATGGCTCTCCGTGAGCACGACAAGCCGCATGAAGCGGATGAGGACCGCATCGCGGAGAACAACGAAGACTTCGACTTCGACGACGACTTCATGTAAGAGCACCCACGATGTTGCGTGTGTGTGTGTGTGTGTGTGGTGCCGATTTGTGACAGCTGACGCACACACACGTTCTGCTCTGACCTTCGTTTCTCTTTCTTAGGTCACTGGGCAGACACAGAAGTCTGTTTTTTTTTCCGCCTTTTTGTTTTGTTTTTCCCTCTTTGGCTTTGCTGATCTGGTATGAACCAGGCTGAGAGAAACGAAGAGAAAACGAAGTGCCAAAACGCAAAGACCCTAGCAACATGGACATTAAACAGCACCTCATGTACACTCTCGCGAATTGGTGTTTGCGCGCGTGTATGTACGCGTGTGCTGTCGTTTGATTCATACTCGGTGTCTGTGTGAAGGCATGGTTCACATTTCTTTGTTGTTAATTTTCTAAATAAATTCTTTTGACGTTAAATGCTCGCTCTTTCGCTTTTTTTTTTTAGTTGTCGTTGTTCTTTTCCACACAGTGTCTCTGTCTCTCCGTCTGCGGGAGACGGCGTCTAACCGTTAGAACAAAAAAACAAAAAGCGCAATTGCGTGCCGCGCACATTTGTCGGAGATGGCGTGCACGCTCTTGACTGCTCGTGGTCTGAAGGCGAGGTTGGCCTTGTGTGTGTGGAGGGGGCCACGGTCTATATCAGCCATGGCGCGCCACTCAACTGCGTTGCTTACCTCTTACTGCGACGCGAATGTGTCCTCTTTTGACGCGATCTTCGATTCCGTGGCAAGACGTTCATCTTCTTCACGCCAACTGTCAGGAAAGCCTATTGCCGTGCGGTGCCTTCATTTGTGCTTCCTTCAGAGATCTGGCAGATTGCTGTCTGATATCATCACTCCTAGCATCTCGCGCATTTTTAAAAATGCGAGCGCCCCTCCCCATCCTCCCCTGCGTGAATGACTCACCTCTGTTCATCGCCACCCGTTTTTTGGGGCCTCCTCTCCTCGTATCCTTATTGTGTTGGTTTCCTATTTCAATTCCCAAAGTGGCTTCTTTATCGTTTGTTTTTCTTTTCTGCCCCTTTGTGTAATTTTTTTTTTGCTTTCTGTCTGAGGCGTTTTTTTCTCTCTCTTTCCTGTTTCTACAGATTAGTCAATTCCATTTGTTTACTGTCTGCGACACACCCACAAAGCCTGTTGTTGTTGTTGTTCTTGTTCACTGCGTACGTGTGTGTGAACGTGCATCTCTCTCTCTCTCTCTGTCTTTGTCTGTCTTTGTCTGAGAGAATGTCGGCTGGATACATCGGCTCCAAGTACACGGTAGGGGATGTCTATCCCATCCGTAACAAGAAATTCTTCGTGCTTGTGGACCCTCAAAATATAAGCGTGGAGCCTTCCGACTTTAACGCTACGCTCTCGACTATCGCCTTTCTGCTGAACAAGTCGGCCTCGGTGGTTGTGGCCTCTTCATTTGGTGGTTTGACTGGCTGTGCCATGCACCTCTCCAAGCCGCAACGCGAGGCCGCCTTCGAGGCCTTCCAGCGAGAAGAGGGACGCGGCTATTCACAGTTCTTCTCCACGTTGTCTAGTCGAGACAAGCTGAAGGTACTGCGGACGCAACCACACCTCGTTGTCACGAACGAGATGCGCAAGGTTGACACCGGCAAGACTTTCATGTTTGGCCGCCTGACGAACGAGCAAAAAGCACGTGCGCTGAGTGCGGTATTTCCTCAGAAGACATTTGACCGTGCGACAACGGCGTCGTTTGTGCCGATACTGCAGGCGTTTTTTCCTGACAGCACCGTGCAGTTCGCGCCGGACCCGGCTCGGGCCCCTGTGCGCCAGCTAGCACCAGGTGAGATATTGGTCGTGGAGAACTTGCAGTTCTATCGCAATGAGACTGCCAGCACGACGGATGAGCGCGAGGCCTTCGCGGAGATTCTGGCGGATGGCGTGGATGTGTTCGTCAACGATTCCTTTGCCTCCGCCCACACCCCGCACGCCAGCACGGTGGAGCTACCGCGGCTTCTTCTGCACGGTGCAGCCGGCTTCTCCATGGACCGTGAGCTGTCCTTCTACTCTAAGTTTCTCTCCTACCCCAGCCGCCCTTTTGTCGTCGCGGTCGGCGGAACCAACATTCCTCAAAAGCTGAACATCATTCGCAAGCTAGTCAACAAGGTGGATCGGTTTGTCATTGGCGGCAACGTTGCACTGCCATTCATGGCGGCCAAGGGACTTTCGTGCGGTTTGTCCTACCCCAAGGAGGCTGAAGGCGAGCCCCTCATGACCGTCCGCGTGGATCGCCTTCGGGCCCTCAGCAGCGCCGCCGCGGCACCTGGGACGAGCAACGGAATGGACCCCAACGCCTCCACGGTGTCCATGGCGCACAGCATGAACAGCGTCACGACCGCGCCCATGCGCAACTCCCGCTGGGAGATGCCCCAACGCGAGACCATCACCTGCTCACAGTGCGCGGCAGAGATTTTGGAGCTCTGCGACCAGTTCAACGTCGATCTGGTACTTCCGATTGATCACGTCGTAGCCCCGTCCATCGAGGACGTTTCGCCCGAGAAGGCGGTTGTAGTGAACACGGGAACGGGCATCCCAGAGGGCGTCTACGCGATGGACTGTGGTCCCAGTACCATCAACCTCTTCTCGCGTTGTATGCGAGACTGCCGCACGCTGTTATGGACGGGCGTTCTCGGCTGGACCGACCGCGGCTTCCGCGCGGGGACGAATGGTTTTGTGAATATGATCGGCAGGGCCTCCATGGTCTCCATCGTCGCAGGCCACACCACGGTCCAAGTGATGACGGAGCTGGGTGTGGCCGCCAAGGTGACGCACGTCTCCAGTGGTGGTCTGTCCTGTCTGTCGGTGATGGAGGGTAACCCGCTGCCGGGTGTCGAGGCCTTGTCGGATGTGGTGCACAAGGATGATCAGAGCAAGTCCTCCATCTCCGTTCACGAGTTGCTCCGCTACTTGCCGCTATTCCTGGGCTGCACGAGCCATCACCTGCGTGTGGCGGCGCAGAAGTTCGTGCGGTGCGTGCACTCCAAGGGCGACTACCTGGTCTCTCGCCACGATCGGCACACACGCCTCTGGGTGGTCGCCAAGGGCAGCCTTGTGGCGCGCTACGGCCCCGAATTCGATCCGCTCCCGTCTCGGTTTCTGTCGCAGGGGCAGACCATCGGGATGTACGAGTTCATCACACAGAGTACATCCGTGGAGACGGTGAGAGCCGCACAGAACGGCACGGTGACCTACTATCTCTCTTCCTCGGCTCTGAACGATCTGCTCAACGCGCACCCCGATCTCACCGCGCAGCTGCTGCAGAACATCTCCGACCCGCTGCGCATCCTTGTCACCGATGAGTACCTTAACCAGCAGAGTGTGAGCAAGAGCACCACCCGTAATGGATGCCGCATCCGCGTCCCGCTGCTGTCCTGCCTCTCGCCGTTTTCTGGTTTCTGGGAAGACGTCATTCAAGACATGATTGCCAGCGTGGTGCTTCAAAAGCTCAGCATGAAGTTCACCCCATTTGTTGAGGTGACCGGTCGTCGTGAGCTGCAGCGCCTCAACACCCCAGCGAATTACAAGCCAGGCATTCTCGAACGCGTGGTGTCCCGCACGCAGCAGCACGTCGGACTTCCATTCGAACTTGGCGTCACCTTTGTGCGCAATGCGGTGTATCACCTTCTGGTGCACCGCACGAAACGACCGCTGCTGAGTCACATCATCGCGGCACTCGTCGTCTCGCCGCTGCGGGTGCTGTCCTACGGCATTCTCTACAGTGACATGAACTTCAAGCTGGTCCTTGACGAGGCCCTCATCGGGGCCGCTGTCGCGGGTGCGCCGCTTCTGGCATACCGTCTCTCGTTGCTGGCAGAGAAGAAGCTGTCCTACTGGAGGGAGCAGCGGGTGAACAAGGCGCAGCAAGTGATCATCATGGCGATTGTGAAGCTGCTGCTGGGTGTGTCTGTGTTTCCCATCATCTACCAGCGCAACTTTCTCTATACCCAACCGTCGGCAAGTCGTTTCTGGAAGGACGAGGCGTTCTCTGCGTACTCACAAAAGCAGGTGGCATCGCTGCTTCTCCGTTTCACTCTGCACAGCACGTGGAAGAAGCTGCGGACGTCGTGATCACGTCATCATAATAGTCATCGAAACAATCGAGAATAGTCCGATTGCTATTGTTTCCTCTCTCGCAATGGTTGCATTCACCTAGCCTTTCATTTGACCTCTCCATTTTTTTTTTGTTCTCTCTTCTTCTTTTTTGTTTTTTCTTCTTGTAAGTGATTGCCTCCTTGCATTGCTTTAGCCAGCCTAAAAAAAAAAAAAATGATTCAAACCCACTCATTTCCTACTGTGTCTTTGAGGTGTGTCTCTCTGTCGGTGTGTGGGTGGGTGGGTGGTCGTAGAGCGTGGAAAGAGCTGGCATCTATTCAGCTCTACCCTGCATGTATCGTTAGCTGCTGACCACCGTTTGCATCAGGATCGTGTGCTCCTCCGCATCACGTGATATCACTATATTTTCTCTCTCGAGAGAGAGAGAGGCGCACTGCACGCAGCGCACCATCTCGGGAACACTCATGTTCACATGGGTTTCTTGTCTAACGCACTGTCTAAGCTATCTGTTCCAACAACTTTCTGTCTCACTTTTTCTCATTGCGCCATGTCGTGCTCTTTTTTTCTTGCCGATATCACAACATTTTGTTGTGGCAGCGTTTTCTGAGCCGCCGTCCGTGACCTGATACTTGTACGTCTATATTCCGCCACCCCTCGGTGTGTCTTTCCTTGCGTCGCGGTCGCATTTCTTTTTATTATTTCTCACCTCAAATTTTCGTCGCTCGTCTTCTAGTTCGCGCACCGGCCTCTCGATCAAGAACGTGCTTGTCTTCAGGTTCGTGTGTGTGTCACAAAACTCTCTCTCTCTCACTCCTTTTTTTTTTTTGCTTACTATACATTCACAACCAGCTTTATCCGTCGTAGAAGCCGCTTTTTTCCTGGTGTGTGTGCGTGTATCTCTGTTCCTTGCTTTAGTACACATCGTAGACACTGAAGCAAGCCGCTCAGTGCGTGCCACTTCTTGTGGTGTTACTCGTTTTCGTCTTCTTGTGCCTCGCTAGCAATGTCCGGTCGTCCGCACGGTAGTGACGTGATTCGGAGTCCACTGCTGCCGCCTGGGCAGTCGGAAAGTCAGTCTAGTTTTGCCCCACGAACACGTGCGAGTGGCACTGGCTCCAGCCTGCGCCCAGCGGCCTCACACGGCGGCCCCTGCTTTGACGAGCTCGTCTACCAGTTTACCACCACGTCCAAGACTCTTTCCTCTGAAGAACGACTAGGGGTTCTCAAGCAAAGCAAGGAAACACTCGAGATGATTGAAGGCTCGGAGCTGAGACAAACACTCGATCAGGCTCAACGCGCACGGGAGCGGATGCAGGCAGCCCGTGTTAGCACCCCACAGCAGAATAGTGTCAGCGCGTCACCGCCTCTGACGGGTGGTCGCACGGCCAAGCGAGATGTCCTTTCCTCCAACATACCTCTCGCGCCAAGCACCCCGTCGCGGCCAACAGGCCCTTTTTTGGTTTTGGACGAAGAGGTGGTGCGGGAGGAGCAACTCAAGAAGCACGGTCACTACCTCGTGACGGACTCACCGCGGCAAATCTACTCCGTGCGCGGGGATGGCGCCGTGCACACACCGCAAAAGGTTGCCCTCGGTGCGGAGGAAGTCCCCACCGTGCTCAACGATTATTTCCCCGAGCCTGTGCGGAACAGACAGCGCCGGCGTGGCTCGTACGCGAATTACAAGCTCCCCACCGACACGGAGGAGGCGACGCCCAACAGCCGCGGCAACACGAGTGGGCGAAAGGCCACACCGCGGGCCTCCGCCGGCAGCGGCGCGACATCGCGTCGATCGAGTGTCATTGTGCTCGCTGCTCACGCACCTGACAATGCCGCGGGTGGTGTGGAGAGCCCGGCTGCGCGGCACAGCGGAACGGATCCTTTCGACCACGTCGTGCCGAGCAGCCGTCCAAGTGGACTCGCGAGTCCGGCCTCGGGTCGTCAGCGACGTGCCTCAGTCGTCGCAAGCGAGGTGGCGTCGACTCATTGCACGGGAGTGGCATCCCCAATGGTGCGTGGTGTGCATCCTTATTCCTTGCACCCACGCATGTCGCACGCGCCACCCGGCGCAGGCGCCACCACCCCGACAGGTCACGCCACCGCTGGGGTCCCGCGGTCCCGCTCGGCTGGTGGTCAACGAAGGCGAGGCTCCTTCACGTCTGGCAAGCGCGCCAACACACCGCAGACCAGGGGCACCTTCTCGCGCAACCTTACGCCCTCCGTGACCGGGGACTCCGCGCAGCCCACGCCGTCCTCCCCCGCTGCGAACTCCCTCTCCGCCGCCACACCACCACAAGCCTCCCTGGCCCCGTCATTGCACCCGCGCCGGCGGTCACTACGAAACAGCACCCACACACCGCGCCGCGGCTCAATGCTCTCGACACGCTCAGCGCGAGGCGAGGGCAGTCCACGCGTCTCACAGGGGTCCGAGACGCACGCACACGCACGCACCAACTCCGCCGGCAGCGCGCAAGTCGTCGTGCCCATTTTGGACGTCGCGGAGCTGCATCACGTCCCGTCTGGCACGCTCAGCCAATCGGGCCAATCTCCGCAAAAGCCGGCTGCGGAAGGGCTTTCGGAATCACCCGTGACGCCACGGGCTGGCGTGCGGACAGCGCGCACCCGCCACTTGTACCAAGCTCAGCGTGCCGCCATTCTCGATCTTCTCAACGAGGAGATTCGCCACATGCAGAGCACCGTCTCTCCGCGGGCAGAGGCATCCACGAAGGAAGCTGAGCTCGGCAGCCACACAGAGCAAATGGCACCGCCCAGAGCCACGTCCTCTGCGGCGGTCGGGCGTCATACAGACCCTGCTGCAGAGGAGGCAACGCCTGCCGCATCCGTGCCGGCGACCACGGAGGCGGCGCCAGAGCCGATCCGTGTTTACGACACCGCCCCGTACCCGGATGTCGCACACGCCCTCGGGCTCCTCGAAGGCAGCGCGTCAAGTGCGTACAACTGGGTCATGTTGGCCGAGTCCATGTCAGAGGCACAGCTGCTCCCGCCCCACCAAGTGCAGGTCGTCTACACACCTGATCCAGACCGCAGCGGCGTCATGACGTCCATCATCTCCCCATCGGCGATCGGCACAGACGCGCAGGGTCACACGGTGCGCTGGGTGGGCATGAAGGAGGTCCTCATCGAAGCCCTCAACATCGACAACGATATGAAGAACGCGTGGGAGGGTTTGGCGCTTCTGCTCGCACCGGATGAGAAGGTCGTCGTGCGCAAAGCACGCACTGGCCGGCCCATCACTGTCAACAACGTGGAGTGCTACGTGCGTCTGCTCCGCAGCGAGCCAACGTACTTTTACGGCTGGATGGGGTTGGGCTGTGCGATGGTGGAGGAGCAGAAGAAGCTCACGGAGGAAGCGCGTCTGGCAGAGGCAGAGACCAAGGCCATGGAGGCGATGGCGGTGGAGCACGAAGCGGCACAGCAGGAGACGCAAGGCACGTCACACAGTCCACAAGAACGAGGCGAGGCCGGGGACACGTCCACACCGCCACCATCGCAGATGCGTCGCGGACGCCGCGAGCCTCCCCTGACCTTAGACGACGGACTACGCCTGCTGGAGGAGGAGGAACGCAACGCTCGGCGACTCGCTGCCAGTCGCAGTGGGGCTGGTCGCACCAAGGGAGGCACGAAAGCACGAGCAGAGGCCTCCACGTCCTCACCGCCGCCGGTGCCGATCCCTGCCGTCACACACGACGTTCTCTTTGGCAAGCGGCCTTTTGAAGCGAAGGATTGCTTCGCACACGCGGCGCAGCTCTGTCCCTGGGAGAGCAGCATCTGGCTGCAGATTCTCATGGCGTTGCCCGATAGCAGCGCGACGGTCGAGTTTGACGCGCCAAGTGATGAGCGGGAGTGGGCGGATGTAGTGGAGCAGCGGGCGATGATGGAGGCCATGGGAGGCGCCTTGATGGCCATGACCACCGGTGACGGAGGCGAACCCACCGATGACCCTGCTCATCGCGCTGCTGTGGACGCTGTGCATCAGAAAATGGTGACTCTCGACGATGAGCGGCTGCTCAAAGGCTGTGTGCTGACCTTCGCAGAGGTCGCCGGCATCGCGCTTGAGCTGAACGCAGAGAACAAGGATGTGTGGAGGTACGTAGGTGAGCGTCTGGCACCGTCGGAGGGCCGGCGAGGGAGTCTTCATGGCCGCCCTCGACGCGGCTCGACCAGCAAGCCACATGTGACGGCGACCAGCGCTGGTGTTTTCGTGTCCCCGCCGTTCAACAGCAGCAGCGGTGGCGGTGGTGGGCAAGGCTCACATGGAAAACGTCCGCGTCGAAACTCGATGAAAGCCCCCTCGACAGGGACTGCGGCGCCGCCCACCACGTCCATCACCGTTGCCGGCACGGCCTACACAAGAGAGCAGTGCTTCAAACAGGCGAAGGAGCTGGGGCGCCGACAGTCCTCGAGTACAGGTGCGTCGCATCATTGAGTTTGAAGGACGTCGGGTTGCCTGGTTTTCTGTGTTTCCCTTTTTTTTTTTTTTGTGTGTGTAAATATGTTTGTTGTTGCTGTTTTGGGTTTGTAGTTGCATTCTTGTTTTTTATTTTTTTATTTTATTTTTGTTGCGCTGTTCTCACGTTTCTGTGAGTCGCTGCCATCAGTACCTGTGACATCAACTGGCTGCGCAGTATTGTGGGCCTATTGCAGTCCCATTTGACAATAAGAGACACCAAGAACCACCCAAAACAGTGTTCCCCCCCCCCCCCCCCACCCCCGTTGTTTTGTAGTTGTCATAGGCTTGCTCCATTTCGGGTGCTTCGTAGCTGCATCTGCTCAAAAGTACAGGCTGCCATGTCTGAGAAGTCTGTGCATCAACGCCACTTTCTTTTCCTGCGCCTTGCCACATGACCACTGAGGGATGCCCTGGTTGCACGCCTGACACACGCACATATGTACGCTTCTCCTCACACACACACACACACACCTCTTTCTCTCCCTCTCTCCACGGTTTGAGTCTGTACCAAACAGTTTTCTTTATTGATCATCAGTCTTTAATCTAAGCTACATTCTATCCTCCAGTCTTTTCTTTTCTTCCTTCTGTTATCTCAGTCGCTATCCCCTACACAACTTGTTTCTCACAATGCCGTGCGGATCAAGCAAGCAGACGGTGGACACCGAGACGGACAGTCGCCACGCCGAGATGAAGGACTTGGAGAGCAACTACAAGGCCTACGAGAGTGCCATTCAGGAAACAATCAAGTGCTACCGAAAGCTCCTCCAGTGCTTCGATTCGGTGGGCACGGCTCTGGCCAACATGGCCAACACCACTGACGACAGCGTGCGTGTGCCTGTGCGCAACTTTGGCGACGGCATGTCAGAGATGAAGGACAAGGGTGCGTTCGCCACGTACGTGAGCGAGATGACGCAGTCCATGAACTCCAACTTTAGCGATGTGAAAGAGCAGCTGAAGACCGCCAAGGCGTCGTACTCGAACGTGAAATCGACGCAGAAGAGCTACGAGAAGGCACGCGCTGCGTTGACCAAGAAGGAGGCCGATTACACCAAGAAGGGCAAGGTCATTGAGGACTCCGGTGAGTACCCCAAGCTGATCGCCGCCCGCGACGACTCCAAGAAGGCATACGAGGACGAGCGCGAGCGCTACAAGGTGCAGAGCATCAACCTCAACAACCGCCTCCAGGCGGCCGTTCTCGAGTCGATGAACGAGTTCGCGCACAGCACGGGCAACTTCTCCGGCTACGTGGCGGCCACCATGAACGGCTACCGCACGGACGCCGGCGGCGACGAGGCCCCACAGACCAAGATGGATCAAGCCCGCGCGGTGGCCGAGAGCCAGTCTGTGTCGCGCCGCAGTGTGCAGGCGAACCTGGCCAACGTTGGCAAGCGCAAGCAGCAATCTGTCCTCACCGCCAACGCCTCCTCTGCGAACTTATCTGGGTACAACGACTTTGGTGCCCAGCCCAACCCGCTACAGACAGACATCACGCCGGCGTATCCAGTAGAGACGCCGTCTGCACCTGTTCAGTATCATGCAGCTGGTGGTCAAGACGATGTGACGCCGTACAAGAGCGCCGCGCCGTTGCCTGACTCGGAGTCCACGACAAACAACCGCTCCCGCATGGACTCGTATGCGAATGGCTACAGCGACGATGCGCAGCAGCACCGGCAGTCTGTCAACGACGACGCCGCAGCGGCCCAGAAGGTGCCCAGTGGCTCCCAGTATCCTTAGAAGTCATGGCAGATTCACATTAACCAGAGACGCAACATCAACGCTCACTGGCAGGCAGAACAACCAACAATGCAAACTAAAAAAAAAAAAAATGATTGTAACCCTTTGAGGGCCAGAGAGACAGATAAGACTCCCTGGCTGGGGACAGCACCGACTTCAAAAAAAAAAAAGAAAAAAAAAGGTGCTCATTCAACAACAAACAACCAACACACAAAAGACAAACATGGACAAATGAAAATACAGTAACTCTCACTTGAGTTTGTGCCCTGCTGGATCAAAGGTGCCTTGCGACGTACGGCGCCACCGTGTGGGGCTGCCCGCTTCGATCTTGTGCGCATAAACGCTAATCAGTATAGAGACGTATATTCGCACCTACAGGTGTCGCAGGCGTACCAAGATTCGCTCTCTCATTCTTTGCGTTTTCTTCGAATTGCTGGTATGACCTGTTTTTTTTTGTTTTTTATTTATTTTCGTTTTCGCGTTCTTTTTGCCACTTACATTCGCCACTTGCTTTACTTTTTCTTTCTTTTTCTTCCTTGACCACGGCGTTGCTCTGCAACTGCTGAGACTCACTCGGTTGCTCACATTGTCGTTTGCGCCTCGTTATTGTTTCCGTCTCCTTGTATTCCCTTCCTCTTAGTGTCTCGTGAAAGCACATGTGTGTATGTGCAAAACATTTGATTTTTTTTTCTCACTGCATTTCGTGTGCGTCTACCATTCTCTGTCTCTCTTTCCTAGCGAACCTGGTCTATGCGTTTGAATGAGTTAGTTGCTGCAGTGCGAAACACGGCATTACCTCTGGTGTGAAACTGAAACACCCTGCTTACCGTTGGCGTACCTTTTTTTTTCTATGTTCTTTTTTTTTTTGTATTGATTTCTATCCACCATGCCACCGTCATGTCCCTTTTCACCCTTGATGTATAAAACAGGTCCCATCGCGTGCGGTGCCTGTCAAATGTGCCGTAATCCGTGAAAGAAAGAGCACATCTAGGCGCGCACTTGCCGTGCCCGATGACTGTCGTTGACGGGGCCTTGCACGAAAAAAAAAAAATGTGCACCAGGCTCGTGAATCAGCATACACAGACACAACGTGCCCATATGCACGGCTCCGCGTACCCCGTGTGACGAGCAACCTGCCGAGAGCACCAGCAAGCCAGGTGACGCCTGATGTTGACCGCAGTGCCAACAGCCATGTCAACAAGCCCCGACGAACCCGTGTAGCGCGCATGCGGGTTACCAACACGCTGCATTCCCCTTTGCTTTTTCCATCGTGTTCTCACATCTCATCTTTCTGCTCTCGCCTTGTCTCTCCCCTCCTTCTTTTCTCATCGCGGTGGTGGCCGGGGTGCCGTGCCCTGCGGAGGGGCTGCCGTCGTTGGGCAGCGCGCGCGGGCCTGTCGGTGGCGCCCAAGCAGCCCCGCCTCCCCGGCCACGCCAGCCAGTGGAGTGGCAACCCGGAAAAGGGCCAAACAAAAAGAAAACGCAAAGGCGAGAAAAGAAAAAAGAGCAGGGTGAATGAAAGAATGGAACCACAGCGTATAGTTGATTCATGTTTGTGCTGTTTGAGAGTACCAG